>JAUCMS010000013.1:615072-627630 GCA_032357445.1 Enteromius radiatus | reverse complement strand
GACTCCAGACAGACTGATGATGATCAGATCAGATCTCTGTGTGGAGCACTGGCTGTTCTCAGACAATAATCTCACTGAATTATTACAATCAATGACTAAAATAATGTTTGGAAATGGAAACTGATATTTCCAACTGACACGCTACCGCAAAAGATAGAAATAACCCACTTAAAAAAGTTTTGCTTTCCTTGGACATGGCTTCCACAAATATATATGACCTAGCCTAAAGGACAGACACGGATAATTGCATGCAATCAATCAATCAATCACTCATTCGCTGTCTGTTTAGGCTTGTTAAGTGCAGATCTACTGAGCCTCTGTGCAAATCAACATAGTATACGTTATGTTATCATCATATACTAACCTATACATGCACAGTGTAAAACAATAAGGACGTAACCTTATGAAAACGATTTTGCAGTTATTGCGACAGCCCTAGTTTTATGACAAATCTCTGATTAAAGCTGTGCATATGGATCTGTACATCTCTCAGTCTTTTCTCTCAGTAACAGAAGCTTTCACTCGCTGCTGTCGAACACGATACTGTTTTCAGCAGTGCAACACACACACCATCTCTGAAGACAGAGAAACCTAAACCTGTGTCTGTTTTGCATCTATTTATAACCTCACACATTACAATGACGTCATGACCAAGGTTATTTAAGCCAATTCTTGGTGTGATTAAGGCACATGCTTCACAGTATCAAGAGTAGCTTTTGACAGGGAACATTTTGAACCCAACAAACCAGTGCAAAAGAACAGAAAAGTGCATCTCTGAAGCTACCCATCATAAAAGCAGTATGGAAGATTAGACAACTTCATAATTAAAGAAACACATCTAAAATTTCCTTAAGACAATACTAAATATTAGTGGTCAGAATTCTTCGTTGTGTAAGTAGCGAGTGAAACACTCCCAGGCTGGATTGTAGGATGCTAAATGTGTTTGGCAGAGAGGTAAAATGGTGCCGTCTTATTGGTATCTGAAAGCATGATCAAATGTTTAATAAAACATGCAGAGGCGTGTGAATAATGAATACTGTAAAGGTGTGGATTTCATAGATTTCATCACTATTACCACTGTGTGCAGATATTGTTACACATGACACTTCTGTATAAATAATGTGGGGTGGAAATGTACTGGTATGACATTTTAATATTTTAATACTTACTTTTGTGTTATTTACTGTATAACAATGAAATGAAATACATTTATTTATATTACTTGTAATGCACATTTAAAGTATACCAACATATGTGGTTAGTAAATAAGACACATATTACTCAGTCGTGCAGTCTTTATGGTATCTGAAAGCATAATCAGATTAGCCCTATTATTTCATAAAACATTGCAACATGCAGAGGCCTGTGAATGTTGAATTCTGTGAAGGTGTGGATTTTGTCCATATAGCCATCACGGGAGCACAATTGTCTTGAAGTGTGCTGAATAATGTATACTTACAAACATCACTCTCTTCGGGATGTGGTCTGATTCCACCAGAGGGTTCTTGTAGAGCCATAGTTCCTCAGGTTGGATAACTCTTTCAAAAGGCTCCAGGAATTCTGTGAACCTAAATAAAAGTATTGTTCATTCTTAGTTCATGTTTACTAATGTTAACCAAACCATTATCCATAAAAGAGCATACGCATTTTAAATCTAGAATAGCTGCAAATTATACCAAGAAATAAAAGCACAGACAAAAATTATTTTGTTTGCCCAAATATTTATTCTATTTACAAGAAATTGGTTTTGTGATTATGTGTAAATAGCCTTTATGTTAAACAATTATTTTCAAATGAAACAAAATGTTTAGCAATAGCTTTAAGTCCGTAGCTGTGGTTTGTGGGGCCATGGTGCAGGCATGAAATCGTTTAATAAATAACTAAATCTAAACTAGCACTGCATAGTCTTCGCCAGTGTTGTTACAAGTAATGCAAGTTACATAATAGTATTACTTTTTCCAAGTAACCAGTAAAGTAATGCATGACTTTTTAATTTTGGAGTAATATAACCGAGTTACTTTTTCAAAAAAGTTACTTTTTCTTATTGACTGACAAGTCTCCTGACCCCATGTTGGGAGAAATCAGAAATACAGAGGCATTGTGCGCAGCGTGTGAATACAGTGTATCTCTAGACTCAATGTGAATGTGTGTTAATTCATCTCACTCTCAAAAAACAGATTTAGTATTCATCAAAATTAAAATACACTCAGAATATGCCGCAAACCTGCAATAGTTAAATTACACACATGTATCTAATCCCATTTTATTAACCAATATCTTTGCTGCTGACCTTTAATGATCCAGTGCAATACTTACAAGCAAAAATGACTTCAAAAACTAACTATTGTGCTTCATAGTTTTTTTATTGCTGAAGAGTATTGAACTTTCTCCTGTATTCTGCATTACAGATGTGAATTTACTTTTTCTTCAGCCTATTCGTGAAACTTTTTGGTGTGCTTTTACATTTGCTATAAATAGAACTTCTTACAGTATATTAAAAACAAACACTCAAGTTCTACCCACATTTAAAAAAGTAACACAAAAGTAATGTAACGCATTACTTTCCATTAAAAAAAACAACTAAGTAACGCAATTTGTCACTTTTTTAGGGAGTAACGCAATATTGTTATGCATTACTTTTAAAAATAACTTTTCCCAACACTGGTCAACAAAACATATCCAGACACCTTCAACATTTGAAGAGACAATGCATCCAATAATGATGCACACGTGATTTCTTTCTCCACTTCTTTCTCTGTTTTTTTGAGGATGCCTTCCAAGACAGGTATTTTGACTTAATTTTGTATGTATTGCTCAGTATGAGAGGAAGAAGAGGCAAATTTGGTATTCTAGCGTTTTGAGACACGTTTCTGTGTGCGCCTTGTGCTGAATTGGACTCTTTTTCTGTTTGTTTAAACTGTGATTTGTATTTGTTCATTCAGGGCAGAATGCGAAGGAGATCTTGGTTCGGTGTTGCTGTCCGTGAGACGCAGCTCTCTGCATACGCACCCAAACATGAAGCACGAGTACTTAGTTGAGTTTTTCCGCATCTTGTGTCTGAATGCTTTGAACTCTTTTGAATATTTAAAAAAAAAGCAAGGCTTGAAAACACATGCAAATGATAAGCTTTCATGACGACATGCAGCAGTGGCCTGAAAAAGAACAGTGTTATTCATACAACATTAGCACACAATTACTTGTTACAAGAGATTTATTTATTTAAATAAATGTATTTATTTATTAAATCTGTTTATTTATCTCTTTATAATCTGTTTATTTATTAAATCTGTTTATTTGATCTGTCATGCAGTATGCTACAATGACCCTTGGGATGAGATTTCGAACACTACATTAATATTATCCTGGCAAACTATTTTGGAGGAGGCTGTTATGCAGAGCTGTCTGCTTCTTTCAAGGGAGCTGTCTATTCTGGAGGAGCAGTCATTGGCAATGCTTTCTTCAGCTTTCAGTAGAAAAGTGTGAAGACGTACAACAGATGCACAGTAAAATAAATAAATGATAAAAAAAATAAAAATAAATAAAAGTAAAATCACGGAATTCCATATGCTAATTAATAAATGCTAATTAGAGACAATATTGCCAATTTTGTAGCTATAGATCAGAGACTTTTTTTTCGAAAATGTACGGAAAAATATAGCAACGTTGTGTGACCACTGATATATATTCATCTTTATCAGTGAATTTGCCATTATGATGTCATCTAGTGACATTTAGCTACCAGTTTTAGCTACTTTCATTTGAAAGCAGTCGGCAACACTGATTAGAGAATTCAACTAACAATTCTGTTGCCTGGCTGTTGTCAGACAGAAAAAATCTCAGGATTATTACAATTTATCAGACCCAAGTAGTACTGTTAGTTTAGATACCCAAGTTAGCTAGTTTCTGTCTCTCATCTGATTGTGTGTTTTAGTTCAGGTGTGTGTCATTAATTACCTTAATTTTCTTGTGTTCTCTCATCCAATCTACTACATTTAATGTTCTGCCTGACCTGTGTTTGACCCTGTGTGGATAATTAAAGCCTATTTGCATCGATCATCTTCTTCTCTGTGCATTTCATTCACTGTATACTGTAAAATCCAATAGTTTACCTTACTTAGATACAATTGGTTACCTTTGCTTAGTTGTTATACATACTAGGTTTTATTAAGATACACATATTTTAAACAAGTACAATAACATACTGCTATGAGTTACTCTTACTTAAAATATTCAGGTTGTTACAACAAATCCAATGACATATTTGTCCAATTGTATTAAACACAAGCAGAAATAATGAAGATTAGATCATGCATGCACAAGCAACGTTTTGATTCAAAATTGTGAGCCAAATCTGCTAAACTGGGAAGAAGGAGAGTAATTAATGTTATCTACAACCAACAACACTAGTGGAACATTAATATCTAAGATGACATTGCACACCCTACAACCCTTAAAATGTATGGGCTAGTTAACCCTTCTGCCATTTTTGAGAGTATGACAATGCAGTGCATACGCACGATTTGATGTAATCAGCCTTGTTTACATTTGAGGGAAAGCATGCACATGAACATAATCCGCAGTTGTTTACACCTAAAGGAAAGCGTATGCATGCTTTAGAATGTCTCTCCGCCTGCCCTAGGTAGGTCTATGGCAGCATGGTGGTAGCAGAAAGATATCTCTGGCTGACCCTGCCTGGCCTAAATCTCGTCAAAGCGTCTGCCTTCAGGACGCCCAACTCGTGCCTTTGGGTCTGTTCAGCAATGCTATGTATACAGTTGTCAACAAGAAGTGAATACTCTCTTGAGGAAGGAGGCTCCTTGTTTGAGAGTATCCAGGTTCTACAGCCAGTACTTCATAGTTCCAAAGGGGTTGCGTCCGATTTTAGATCTGCATCAGCTGAACCACTCAACCAGTCTACTGAAGTTCAAGATGTCAACAGGTTTGACAAGGTGTCTCAGATCAGGTTTGACAACTTGTTTGATACGACAGATCTAAAGACACTCTCACCCCGCACTTTTACGAAGGTCATGGGTGCTGTACTGGCATGTGTGTCATGACATTGAGATGTCGTTCACATGAGGAAGCTGGGATTAAGACTAAATGCCAAGGAAAGTGTGCTTTCTCCAGCACAGAGTACCACTTATCTTGGTGTGGTGTGAATCCATGGGTGATTCCCATCAGGAGGGACCTCCTCTTGCAGGCAAAGGGCACTATCGTGCACCTTCGCCCGGAGTTGTGGAAGCTGTGGGTATGGCCCTGGTGAGGGGCGCAACTCATCATCTCCAATTTCTCAACCGAGGTTGCTGAGGCCATTTTCCAATTCAGAATTCCCTCTATAATGAAACTGTACACCCTAAAGTGGGAGATGGGCATCTCATTTCCAAAGCTTTATACAACGCAGCTCGTGTACCTGAAGAGGAATGTCACCAGGTTACGTATGTAACCCTGGTTCCTCAAAACAATGACATTCTGCATCTCCATGCCACACTTGCTTGCTTCATTCCTGAGGCTGACGCCGGTTTCACCTCACGTGCTTTTAAGCTTCAGCCGCCTGTGACATCTAGCCCTTCCATTAGACAGATTACACAGCAGATTCAGAGTGTGGTCACGCCAGAGGTGTTCCCAAAGCGTTGTACGACAAAGCGCCTCGTTCCTTTGATAAACCAGGGTTACATACCTAACCTGGAGATGTTTTCTTCTTATGTTTGCAAAAACTACAAAAATATTTCCCTTACAACAATACAACTCTGCTGGATGCTGCTGTTTTGCAGATTGCAATTCAGTTGTTTGTTTGCTAGCACATTGTGTGTGATTCATTTTTGTTTTGGGTATTTAATGTTCTGCAATATTTGGGTATAACATTCTGCAAATTTCTCAAATATAAAATTATGCCATTTTTGTTTATAGTTACCTTATATTAATAATTTAAGTGATATTTATGCACATACACCAATCATACAGGTCAAAACACTGCTAAATTTTATAATTAAATTATAAAAGCCATAATAGGTTCTAAACAAAAAGCCAACTGGGATTTGAGAAAGTCAGTTCTTATTGCTAAGTTGAAGCAAATGATCACTATTGTCGCAATCAGTCGCATTTTCACTTCATTAGCACTGTTTTAAACTGACTGTTTAAATGCATCCATTTACCAGATACTTAGACTGAGACAGAAAAGCAGGCAAAAAGACCCAAATATTCACATAGGGGAAGTGTAAGGTTTTTCTTTGTTTGTTGTTCTTCTCTGTAGTGGCATGCAGTAGATAATCTAGGCATCTTACAGGATACTGTTTGTTCTATGCATTTATTTTTATTAACTGCCTCTGTGCGCTTGTGTATCTAACCAGAGCTTTTCCTGTAATGATTGCCAATATAACGCTGTGATACAATGAGCAGTGAGACGGACAGAAGGGTGTGTAGGAGGGTGGGAACACCACTGTTCTTTTCTCTCACTGTCTTGCACCATCTCTTATCTGCCATCCTGCCACTGCCATAGATGCTGACACACTGCCAGGACCCTCAACAGATCACATAAAACATATCTTTCAGCAGGGGCTGCTTAAATACACACAAACACAATAGAGAAGCAAGCATACTTTAAACAGCTGACACTCCACCAGGTGAAAAACATCATGTGAGCCTGATCAATAAATCAGTGTTATGGGAGGTGTTTATTCCATACAGACTTCAAGGTTATGCCTCAGGTTTAGTGAATGTAAACCTTTGTTTTACTTTCTCACTATAACAATTGCTGGTGGTCATGTGATCATACTGACTGTGTGATACTATTAAAGATTGAACATTTTTGTACAGCCCAGCTTTTATTGTGCAGTGGTTCATTGTTAGTTCATGTTAACTTATGCAGTTAACTTATGTTAAAGAAAACGTCAAATTCATTGTTAAAATTTATTTGATTTCTCCTTAAGACAGCTACACTGTCTGCAAAAAGCCATTACAGCATGACAATGAGATACGCGAGATACTCTGTGGTGGAGCCTCAAGCCGAACACAGAGACTAGGGGTTCTCATGCCAGCACAGGACAGGTCCCCCACTTCAAAGCTTAAATCATTCTAACACCTCACTCACTTACACAATACAAGCCCTCTGTCTCAAAGTAATGGTCTGCCATTTACAGAGGACGCAATATAAACAGTTCTTGCAATGTACAAAGAACAGAAAGCTCTAGTCGGTCACTCGTTCACATGATTTATACCCTGCTCCAATTAGATCAGAGCCTGAACCAGTTATGAAACTTGTGGCTGAAACACCATCTGTCCCTTACATGAAAAAAGGATATTTGACAGTGAAGCGCTCTCTTATTTATATCTCAGTTTCCCCGCCTTTTGCAGATGCTGAGCTCACTAGTTGTCTCAAACCTCCCTCAACTGTTTGCACCGATCCTCTCGTAAATTGGCTGGAGGACCGATTATCTGCATACATTCATGGAATGTGTGAACACAGCTCTCTCACCTCTAACAGGAGTGTTTGTGCTAAATGATCTGGATGACTGACTGATGATGGTTCATTCAGAAAATTCATTAAACCATTACCAAGCAAATCACCTTAGGAGGATCTGGAGCTGTACTTCATTTTGATGTGAGCCCGCCTTTCACAAGGGCGCTCCTTCTCTCCCACTGAGTTTGTGTTGAGAGGTTTATGTCTTTGGGAAGTATCAGGAAACACTCAAACTTGTGGCTATGGCCTTGACAGTGTGCCAACTGGGACTGCTTGATGTTCTTGAGCAGCAAAGGTGGCACCCCTTTTAAGAATCTCTTTTTTTAAGTGTTTGTGAGAGTAACAAACTAGCTGACCTACATCTTATTGCTATTTGTGGTGTTCAGATGAGCATCACTTTGATATAAACACATAGCATGAAGAAGCACTCAAACTGCTGATGCCAAATAATCATCTGAGATTGTAGTTCAGTCACCATAGTGTCTACGGCACCAGTTTGGCTGCTGTAAATACAGCCTCTGGAATCGCTGCGATGAATGCAGGCAGAGACTGTATAATTAAGGATGCTGTTAAGTCCATCACCTTATTACTCTGCAATGTGTTTGCAGCAGTCTAATATTTGTATAACTTACTCTTATGGCCACTTTGTCACTATATTATAAAGTTTATAAAGTGCTTTTATACAAGTACAGTGGCTTCACTTGCAGCTGACTTTGACTTCTTTTGTATCTTAAAGAAAATGTTAAATGTAAGTAAATTGATTTATGCAAAAAATAACAATATCGGCAGCCTGATTTGAAAACTGGCATATATTCTCTTTGTATCATGTGTCATGTAGATTATGAGATCAGTTCCACAGTTTGTACTGAACTATTCTTTTGTTTTAGATGCTAAAAGGGAAAGTGCTTTTAAAGTTCTGCCCACCCTGCTTCCCCAATCAATAGACAAGAAAGGCGGAGAGGTCTTCAGCCCCACAACCACAGAATCCCAGAAGTCATTCACTTGATGTACAACCTGAACGTTTTGTTTGACTTTTTTCTACTCTAAGGGTATATATATATATATATATATATATATATATATATATATATACTGTATATACACTATATATTCCGGATTTTTTATGTTTATTAAAGAAGTCTCTTCTGCTCATCAAGCCTGCATTTATTTGAACAGCTAAAACATTTTGACTATTTATTTATTTTATTATTCACAATACCGTAACTGTCTTCTATTGTCTTCTACTTCAAAATGTATTTTTTCCTTGTGATGTCAAAGCTGAATTTTTTGTATCATTACTAAAGTCACATGGTCCTATATAGATCTTTATACATATGATCCTATACATATTTTATACATTATATATATATATATATATATATATATATATATATAGCCACAAAACATTATTATTATTATGTTGAAAACAGCTGAGTAGAATTTTTTCAGGTTTCATTGACGAATAGAGAGTTCAGAGGTACAGCATTTATCTGATATAGAATCATTGTAATGTATTGATTTATATAAAATAGTTTATACTGACTCCGAGCTTTTAAATGGAATATTTTTATAAAAAGCTTGAAAAAATATATGATATTAGGGTCTTTAAAAAAAAGTAATCAACTCTGTTTTAAATATTAACAACAACAATAATTGAAATTATTTCTTGAGCAGCAAAGCAACATATTAGAATGATTCCTAAAGCATCATGTGACACTGAAGACGTCAGTAATGATGTTGAAAATTCACCTTGATCACAGGAATACATTACATTTTAAAATATATTAAAATAGAAAGCTCTTATTTTAAATAGAATATTTTTTCCCCAATATTACTGTGATCAAATAAATGCAGGCTTGTTGAGCAAAAGAGACTTCTTTAAGAAACAAACAAGTAAAAGTGTTTACATCCCCTTTCAAAATTTTAATTATTTTACCAAAATACAAAATGTATGTTATTGTTTATTTAGTACTGATCTGAATAAGATAGTCGACATAATATAAGTTTACATATAATCCACAAAAGAAAATAATTCTTAATAATTAATAATTCCCTGATTCTTAGTGATGTCGATTAACAAATTTCGGGAGAAGCACGTACGAATAATTAGCTACGACTGTCTCCGCATATCCTCAATCAGCCTATTTCCATTCACCCAATCAGGTCTAAGCATCTCTGCCTTAAATAAGCCTGTTTCCTTCCCTTCCGTGTCTCGTTTATGCATCCCTCCACCACCCCTTCTATGTCATCGGTCCCCGCCTTCCTCCGGGGGGCCACGAGGGGTTCGAGTCGGACACCGAGCTCTGTCCTCTCTAGGATTTAAACTACTAGGGCTCGGAGTCCGCCGATCTGCCGGCTCACCCCCTGGACAGCACGCCAAACACACTATTCTATTCGTACTATGAGGAAGTGCGAACTCGTGAAATACTGTGTTGTTACCTGCATGATCCTGTTTTTTTCCAGCTTGCACAGCTGTGGATCATTCAGGGTCACAGTATTAAGAATCAAGGGAAGGTAAACTTTTGTACAGAGTTCAAGTCAGTACTAAAAAAACAACAACATGCATTTTGTTTGATCCATCTTATTTTGGTAAAATGATTAACATTGTGACCTTACTGAACATACTGACCTTAACTGTATATGATTATACATGATTTCCACAAAATACAATTAACTTGTTAGTTATGTTGTGTTTATTTAATTAACAGAAGGGGACCAATATGGAGGAATATTTGCAAAATGCAGAGACCAGTGATGCCTTCCTGCACATTTTCTGCTTAAAAAGACAAGACAGCGACATCCCAGACCTCCACCATTGTTTCGGGCCATGCCATTAAAATGGACTGGTTATTTGAGGCTTGTGATCTTTGTTCCTAGTACTTTTTCTGTTGATCTTTGTTTCAAGTCCTACTTTTGTGCTTTTCATTAACTACATTAAACAGTGTCTTTCTACCTGAGAATTTCTCCAGCATGCAGTATACCATATTGATGGAAATGATTCTTCATGTGTAACGTTTTTTTAAAGAATAAAAATGTACAGTACCTAGTTTACAACGTTTTGTGTTTTAAAGAATGTTTTCACATGCATATGATACGCATCTACCCCACAACCCTAACCCTACCCATCACACATATCATGAATGGATTCGGACAACTGTTTAACTAGGCAAGTTGGAAAATGAGCCTATTTTCAAAAAAAAAAGTGTAGTGTTCCTTCCGCAGAGGAAGTGGGAACTAGTGAAATAGCATTAAAAAATATTTTTAGTCACTAATCCCACTCAAACCTAAACATAACCATCTATATACAGTATAAGAAAAACATGCCAGACAGATAAATGCAATTATAATAATTTATTTTATTTTTATTAATGCAAAAATGTTAAAAGCAGTCCCAAAAGTAACCTAAATTACGATGTTTTGTTTTTTAGGTGTAGTCAGTTTTGTATATTTAAGTATTGGTATATTTTAGTGCCTGTAAGTAAATGTATGTTTTAAAGAACCACATTTTACATAAAATGCATAAAAATTATCATGAGATCACTTTGTCATTTCTGATAAGGTGACACTGTTGCATGTATTCAGCATTGCACTGCTCAATGCACTGGCATCCCATCAGCCTTCAAAAACAAAACAAAACAAAACATGGGCATGTGGTGCAGGCGGAACAGCTGAAGCTACTCATAGCATGCAGAAAATATTGTCCCTATTAAAATTTTGTTTCTTTAAAACATTCAAAAAGATTCATCTGCGCCACCAGACACTTCAGAATCAGTCTTGCTTACATTAACAGCAATGTCAAATACAGGTTTTGTACAGCGCAACAACAGAGCTTAACTTTATGCACATCACAACCATTCTACAAACACCGAAGCTCTGACTGAGATACAAAATAGAGAAATTATAGATGAAGAATGAGACACAGGCCAGACATGTATCTCCCACATGAGCACCACAAATCAATATGTCGATATAATGAATATTCAACTCCGGTTTGGAGGGAAATTGCCCAACAGAATTTCTGCCACTACCACATTAAATATTTATTTTATTTTTCTGTTTATATACAATGTATAATCTAATGTGAATGCATATTGTTTTTTCCTCACTGTGGACCATTTGTGAGAGGTGCTGCCATGTGACCACTTTCAGCATACAAACAAGATTTGACCAGATTGTACACGGCTGAGGCTAACTTGCCAATTAAGGAGACTAATTAAGGGATTTTTAAATGGCATGTCTGTGCTGATTTTATAATTCTTGCTCCAAGAGTCTTAGTGTTTTAGCATTAAAAGCAGCTTTTAAATTTGTCAGGGGTAGTCAAGAGGACTTCTAAATTACAAGACCAAATCAAAAACCATTCCTGTTATGTTTGCACAATGTCTTTCTATCTGTAATGATAATTCTCGTCTGTTAATTAAAAGGCTGCTTATATAAAATCTGTTAATTGTTTAAAGGGGTCATATGGTGTTGCTAAAAAGAACATTATGTATTTGGTGTAATGCCATGTCTTTATGTGGTTTATGCATTATTTTCCACATACTGTACATTATTGTTGCTTCTCTAAGCCTTTCTGATATTTGTACAACGCTCATCGTTCTGAGAAGCGAGGTGTGCTCTGATTGGCCAGCTATCCAGTGCATTGTGATGGAAAGTGTTTGATGGAAATGTTACGCCATTTAATGTACTGTGATGATGTTTTACAGTTTTTTCAACTGCTTACACGTATTTTCCAAACTTTACCTCTCTTTTTCAAAACTTTGCGCACAAATCTAAGAACTGCACACACAAAATGCAAAATGCCTCACATCTCTTGCAAAATGAAGCACTGCATTTAAAATGTCACAAACATGTCTCAAAAGCAAACATTTGTCTTACGTTGCAAACACCTTTGCCATAATATTATATTGTTGGATATATAATATACACAAAATATCACTGATTTATCTCCATTTATCCAAATCAGTCAACATGGAGAATCCCAACAAAACATGTCCCAGTTGTCATGCTACTACAGTATACAGTTTTTGCCTACTGCTTACACACTTTTTGCACAATTTGGCCCATTATGTCAAAACTCTACACACAAAACAATCAGACATAGC
>JAUCMS010000013.1:501294-512552 GCA_032357445.1 Enteromius radiatus | reverse complement strand
ATAATAATAATAATAATAATAACAATAGAAGTTGAGTGGTATAATACGACATAAAAATATTTAATCATTTAAAACACTTTTGTAGTATTTAGTATTGTTTTTGTGTATAGACACTTTGAATGTGACTATAACATTAGTGTGTGTGTGTATTTTTTGCATAAGTAAAATTAAGCTTTTCAGATTTTTATGACCATTTTCAAGCTTATTTGTAGTTGTTTTGAACAAATCAGTTTTTGCAGATTCTCATAGCTGTATTACATTAAATATAGCTAGTATTACATTACATTAAACAGTAAATTTAATACACACACACACACACATATATATATATATATATATATATACATACACCCTACCAGTCAAAAGTTTGGAAACGGTAAGATTTGTAATATTCTTTAAAGATGTTTCTTATGTTTGTCAAGGCTGCATTTCTTTGATCAAAAATACAGGAAATCATATTGTGAAATGTTTTTACCATTTAAATAATGGGTTTCTATTTTAATATACTAATATCTGTTTTATTTCTGTGATGCAAAGCTGAATTTCCATCAGCCATTACTCCAGTCTCCTTCAGAAATCATTCTAATATGCTGATTTATTATTAAAATGACCAATGTTGTCAAAGTTGTGATGGCAAATACTTTTTTTCAGGATTCTTTGATGAATAAAAAGTTAAAAATATAAATATTTGCTAAAAGTATTTGCCATCACTTCTTATTCATTTAACATCCTAGCTGAATAAAAGTTTGATATAAAAAGATGAGTATTTACTGACCCCAAACTTTTGAATGGTAGTAGTGCATACTGTTAAAAAAGATTTCTATTTAAAATATATGTTCTTCTTTTTAACGTTTTATTCATTCAAGAATCCCAAAAAATATAAAGTAACACAACAGTTTCCAGCACTGATAATAAATCAGTATATTAGAGTGATTTCTGAAGGATCATGTGACACTGAAGACTGGAGTAATGAGGCTGAAAAAGCTTTGATGACATGAATAAATTAGATTTTAATGTATGTTAAAATAGAAAATTGTTATTTTACATCACAATATTTCACAATATACCTTTTTTTCCTGTAGTTTTGATCAAATAAATGTAGCCGTGATGAACAAACTTTTTCCTGCTTTCAGTAATGATTTGTAGAAATTAGTTCAATAATAAGCAAAAAATCTTAATGACCCTGAAAACACTTTACAAGTTCTTATCTCTTTCTTTTGGTTTGCCAAGGTTTAAGGTTTGATTGCATGATGCTATGCATTTTTGATCGTCCCTCTCATTAGCTTGGAGGACAATGAGAATAATCGGGAGATAGATGATCTGCTGACGTACTTCCAACAGCAGCTGACGCTGGGGGACGGCACCATGAAGCTGTGCGAGCCCGAGGCCGACACGACTCAGGTGCACGTCTCAGGTAATTCTCACACTGCAGATAGTGTGTGTGTGGATTCTACAGCTTACCCGTTGCCCTAAAAGTCCCTTTTTTACATCCACAGCTTTGCCCTTCGAGGTGCTGATGTATATCTTCCGCTGGGTGGTGTCATGTGACCTGGACCTTCGAGCCTTAGAGCAGCTTTCCCTGGTTTGCAGGGGTTTCTATATCTGTGCGAGGTGGGCTCACACACTCACCAAACATCAGAGTAAACCAGCTTCCCCACTAGCAAGAACAGCACTCAGATTTAAAATGTATTTGTGGGTATCTTGCTTCAGGGACCCTGAGATTTGGCGCTCTGCCTGTTTGAGGGTGTGGGGGCGGAGCTGCACCAAAATGCTGCCATTTTCATCCTGGAGAGAGATGTTTTTGGAAAGGCCACGAGTACGCTTTGATGGTAAACGCATGCATTTGTGTGTCTTCTTTTTTCCTGGATTCTTTTTGGGTGCTGCATGTGCAGTATTTACTTAAAGTCTGGTTTATGCAGGTGTTTACATCAGTAAAACATCATACATCCGTCAGGGGGAGGAGTCTCTAGATGGCTTCTACAGGGCTTGGCACCAGGTGGAGTACTTCAGGTGAGCTTTGGGCTTTAAAGGATACTCCACTCAAAAAATAGATTTCTGTCAGTATTTACTTATCATTGTGTGGTTTAGCTTATTACTATTGTAATACAATTGCAGTATAAAATAAATGCACATTTCTGTGAAATTTGCAGAACAGCATAAGGACGATTAAGTGAGGAGGGAATTATTGTCCCTTTATTGTCAGTAAACAAAATCATTTTTGCTCAGTGTTTATGGGGCTTTGACGAGACCTGATCTTTCAGGTACTTGCGCTTCTTCCCCGACGATCAGGTGATGATGTTGACCACACCCGAGGACCCTTTGGTCACCGTCCCAAGGCTGCGCAGCAGGAACTCCAGGTACGTGTCGTGGGTCTAAATAACAGACCCCTGCTACAAACTCAACTTGAGAAAGCAGATTTCTAAGTCATGCATCCTCTTTGAGTCACTCATGATCGTTGTTTTCCACAGGGTGGATTCCATCATGTTTGGCCATTATCGGCTGTCCCAGGATACGGACAATCAAACCAAAGTTTATGTTGTTGTCTCCAAGAGAAAAGAAGAGGTGGGTTTTCCTGTTTATGGTTCTCTTCCTCTGCCATTTGACTAGAAATGAAGCAGTTGTCATCTTTCAGCAGAAGGTGGCAGAGTACCAGAGGAGCCGGTTCTGCAGGCGGAACCCAGTCCCTGAAGCAGAGCGCGCCTTTCATGTAGGACTGCAGCTGTCCTCAGGGGGGCGGCAGCGCTTCAACAAGCTGGTGTGGATCCACCATTCCTGCCACATCACCTACAGGTATCTTCTCCTACGTATCTGACCAAATTCCACCTGCTGTCTGTTCACGCAATCATCAAGGACACGTTAGCACATCACCTGTAAGGAGATACCGGTCAGATGCCTAAAGGAGGAACTTTTACTCACCATCTTTCCTAATTTTTATGACTGTAATTGTGTTGTGTTTTGAAATATGTTAACCCTGTTATGAAGACAAATGAGCACAAATACGGTTAAGCACCAGAAACTAATCATAGTACAAAACTTTAATGACAAAAAGTATGCAGGAAGAAATGGATACAAGTATGCCTATGCACACTCAAATATGAGAAATGAAACTTGTGTGACTGAGTTATAGTTTTCTTCTCAGCTGATTTTTTTTGACACTAATGAGAAAGTTTACATACACCTTGCGGAATCTGCAAAATGTTAATTATTTGACCAAAATAAGAAGGAACGTACAAGATGCAGTTCAGAATTTATAAAAAAAAGGTCGCTAACTTATAAACATGACCCCATTCAAAAGTTTGCACACACTTGATTCTACAAATATTTTGGTATATTTGAATCCTTGGCAACAATGACTTGTAACAATTACAGAAGGTTCAAACTCTCACAGATGCTCCAGAAGGAAAGCCTATGCATTAAGAGCTGAGGGGTGAAAGTTTTGAATTTGAAGATCAGGGTAAATGTAGCTTCTTAAGGGCAAGCTTTTTTTTTCCTTTTCTTTTTGTGTTCACACCAAAATGACTTGGGTTATTTATTTGGTTTACGGAATGGGATCTGTTGTTTGAACATTCATTCATGCGTGTTTTTTTGTACACGTTACATATTATATAAATAAAGTTATATAAGTTATACTGTACGTATTTCTATAAACTTTTTTGTTACTGTTTTGGTGAATTTATAAGAAGAACGGACTATTACTGCTTGGGAAATGACTAAAGTTGATTCAGACTGGAGATTTTGTACATTTCCAAACTCTTTTCCTTTCTTGTCTTCCCTACAGATCGACTGGAGAGACAGTTGTCACAGCATTTGATGTAGACAAAATGTACACACCTCTGTTTTTTGCACGAGTGAAGAGCTACACGGCCTTTTCCGAGCGTCCACTGTAGGACGAGCCAAGCAATGCATGCAGTCACACGACCCTTGACCCCTCAAGGTTTACACCTCACTGCCACCTCCATCTGCTCTCTCTACTTCTTCCAGCCCCAGGCTCTTTCTTACGAATGTTCAAGAATGGTGTGACATTTTTAGATTGCTATAGTCTTAACTGCAGCTCAAAGCATTATGTTTTATTTCATGGTAGTGTAAGATCCGTCTCGCTCATATTGTAAAAATAAAGATACAATATATATATATATATATTTAGATTGTCTGTAAGAAGTTTCAAGTCGACTGTGATGAATGTTCACTTTGTTTTTGTGGATTTCAGTGAGGGAATATACCCGCTGACAACTGGAACACCCAAATAAATGAGCTATATTGTGTTTTGCCATCTTTATTTTGTGTGTGTAAATTGTGTTGCATAATACCCAGTTAATTTGAAGTCAGAGGAAGTAATATTGGTCTTTGCAGTTTCACCAAAAAGGGAAGGGTGTTGTAGATGGATTTTGTTACTTAATTGTCAAAGTTCAGTTTGTTTTCTCAACTCTTCAGAAATCAGCTGAAGGGCTGGACTTTGATATAATCCAACTATAACATGCTCAGAGATTCGGGGACTGAAGGGGATTTAGTTCAAGGGGAATTGGATCTGTGAGCATATAAAGCGATGATAATATTCTCTTTCAAATCCACCGATAAACCTTTTTTATATTTTATTCAATGATTATTTGTCCTAGTTTGCCATGGTTTAGGGAAGTGTAAGTTTCTGGTTTCAAGGTCTAAAGTAGTGAACGTGCGTCTTAGCGATTTCATTTTCTTATTTCGAAACATGCAGAAACTCAAAGCCAATAAGAAGAACAACCTTTCAATATTTAAAACCTCAAATACAAGTAAAGAAACACTGACACATGCTTTATTTCCAAATAAAAATCGCTTTATTGGTATGGTGTCTGATGTTACGGCCTACTTCTTGTGTTAATACATATTCAGAATTAATTCTGTGATGCTAGCATATGGTATCTTGTACATTACATGGGCAAGTCTATATTTCTGCACTAAAAGCATGAATTAACAGCATTACATCATTTACCAGGGAGGTATTACAGCAGGGATGGGGAACGATGATCCTGGAGGGCCACTCTTCTGCAGAGTTCACCTGCTTCAGGGTTGCAGGGACCCCGGACCTCCAGGATCAACGTTCCCCACCCCTGCATTACAGTAATGCAAGATATTCATTATCTTAAATGGAATACTACCATACTTTGGTTGTAATATAATATGAGGAACTGGAACTGTTTGGAGTTACAGTAGTAGTATTGCTAAATGGTTTAACACACTTAAATTACACTTTAACAGCAGGCTAGATTAAATAAACAGTTTGTTCAAACACAAGGACAAAATTAATGTTGCTTGACAAGACCTGGAACGCTGGAACAAAGAACGAGTATCTCAAGCGGTTGGAAAGGAGAGAGAGAAAGTGTTACGGTTATGAATTGTGAGCTATTGTTCACTGTTTTGTTAAAAGTGGAAGTGATGTGCTGGATTCTTTGTGACATTTTTGACACTAGTAAATAAAACAGAAGCTTTTGCTTCTTTTTTTGCAGGCAAGGGTTCAAGGCTAGCCATGGAAACAGAACAGAACTGATGAGATCATAAACAGACATCTGCAGGCTGGAGATACAATCTGTACCAACAATTACATATACAACAAACAACTGTATATTTATGAACTGTTTCTCCCCATTTTACAATTTACAGAGCTATCTGAACCCCGGGTCACGCCTGGCTTATATTTAATTTGCTTGTGTTTGTAGTAATTATTAATAATTGTGTGTTTTATAACTATTAAACTTATAAAATTTTACCACGTGGAAAATAATCTTATTGTCGGTATTCTTATGACTTTTACATAACTCTGCTGACTGTAAGATCATCTGCCTGTGCTATAAATAAACAGTATAAGCTCACAAGTGTGACATTCTCCTGCATACCTGTCAAACTCTTCTAATACATTCTTCTTTACGTCTACAAGCAAGCTTGGTGTGCAACAGTGCAAATTAGTACAGTATTAAATCTTAGCCATCTCTGTATTTCAAGAACAAAAAAAAAAAAAAAACTTTCATATGAAAAACAAGAAAAACTCAAGTACACTGACCGAAGCTCTCTTCATTTTTGGTTTCAATATGAACAGCATGAGTGCACAAAACCGTCAGGAGTCTCTTAAAGATGAAAGGGCTGTAGCGTGGTAAGTGGACAGACATACATTAATGATATTAATAACACATTAATAATGGACCGAGCGTGGTCAATCTGTGCGCACTTTCCTGTATTTAACCTTCTCGTTGGAGGTCACCCCATTAGTGTGACCGTTTATTGATCCGTTGGAGTAATCGGTCTTCCGAGATCCCGCATGTCTCTTATAGGTCTGTGGAGCAAAGAACGGGAACATTTTGAGAAAATCATCAAGCCATGCTGTGGTGCAATAACACTCTTGATGCTCATTTACTTGTATGTAGAAGTTTGTGAAGAGTAAGATGAGAGTGATCATGTAAGTGATCTGGAAATACAGCCAGCCCATTGGGAAACCACATGGCCAAACCACAGCACAAGATGTCTGGAACATGGTCAGGACGAACTGGACCTGCAACAGGAAACGGCCATTAGTGATCCGCCATTGGTCACGCTTCAATATGATTGATTCTCCAGTTAGGTTAAATAAGTTTGACAATTGACTTTTAACTTGAGTTAAACAGTCTAAATGCTGGCAAATTTAACCATCAGAATGTATATTTTCCAAGCATTTTGTCTTGAAAAACATACTAGGGAAGCATACCGGGGAACAAAAAAGCTCCCATAACTGGAAAATTACCAATTACTTTTTTAGCCCTCCAAACCAATTAGTTATTTTTTATGTGAAACAAAGTCTTCTGTCCATTGCATTGCAGTATTCAAACAATAATGTGAGTGATAGACGGCTGTAGCACCTCAGCACTGGGAAGTGTGCATCAACTGATCCTTACTTCTGCTTTAAACCCAGAATGAGCACGAAATAAACAAATTACATCCGAAGGCAAGTTAAAAGACAGAGTATTTACAGATATTACAGAGTACAGTAATTGCTTAATCAAATCAGCGTTTTAACCGCACAAAGATGTCACATAACGTCACATTTACAAACAAATAAAATTAAATTTGGTGACTAATTGTTAGTCTGCTAGAAAACCCCTAAATATATGCACCATGTAACGAATTTTTACTGGCAAAGTAAAAAAAACAACAAACAAAAGTGGAGTACTTTAGAATTATAAAAGTGCTATTTTATAATTATAAAAAACTTAAAGTGCCCCTATTATGCCTTTTTAAATATGATCGTTCATGCAGTGTGTCATGTAGCTGTATGCGAACATCTGCAAAGTTGTGACGCCGACAGTGCACGATAAATTAACTTTTTGTCTATTAAAAAAAAACGAGTCGTCAGCAATTTGAATCTTTTTCTGTTACAGCTACACGTCACAAAGTAACATATTTGCATAATATCCACCCACATTCTACTTCGCGAACAACTTGCCCCGCCCCCAACAGTACAATTTCCACATGGATTACATCATGTCAAGAAGATGCTGTGAGAGTACATTTGTTTTATATGCCCCTCTGAAAGATGAATCTACAAAGAATGAGTGGTTAACATTAATTTTTTCAACAACACCTCAGCAGAACAATTCCAATCCTGTGTTGTGCTCGTGTCATTTTACTGATGACAACCTTGGGGAGTACAACACAGGATTCACCAAACGCTTGGTCTTAAAAGATGGATCAGTGCCCAGTTTAACAGTTGGACAGGCTCCTCTGAACTTCTACCTGTAAGTAAGATTAATAATTGATGATTGTATTTTCTAGCAATTGTTCAAAATATGCATTTGTGTACGCTGTGTAACAACCCCGCACATGTCTTGGTAACCGGCCAACTTACGTTTCTATAGTTCTGTTGTTCAGCTGTGGGCCTAATGTAGTCTAAAAACAGTGATGGATGCAGCTTGACTGGCTGTCTGTCTCATTAGTTTAAGTAATCATAAACGATGGCTTAACGCAGTGTTGTGCTTTATACAGTGTTGAAGTTCATTATGTAAAGGTGTGCCTGATTCGCTTACAAAAGCAAATTGCAAGCACTTTCCACGGTAGTCCGTGCTAACTAGTTGACGTATTCTCTCTGAAAGCATGATGTCAGAAAGACGGCGGTAGACCAATCATAAAGGACTGCACCATCTGACCAATCACAGCAGTGAGGGCTCACAGGAAGGAGGGGTTTTGACAGACTGATGCTGTGAACTGCTTCACACGAGTCATTAACGAATCATTTAGAACTGGGGTAAAATTAAATCTATTTTTGGAGAAAATTAAAGTGTTTTTTGAACTTGCATACATGTAAACCTAAAACATATTAGCATACTTTAAAATGGCATAATGGGGGCACTTTAATTGAGTTTAACTTAAGAGGTTATATTGCAGTCAGTTTATTATAATTCCCAATAGGCTATTATAGTAATGTAGTACAAACTGAAGTGCATATATATATCCAAAATAATCGCTAATCGAATCGCAAGCTTGTGAATGAGAATTGAATTGAATCATGAAATTAAATGTCAAAACCCAGCCCTACCAATCTGACAAAAAAAATGAAAATGGCACTTATTTGATAACAACAAAGCAGTGCGTAAGTGTCCTCAAAGAAGCTTGGAGTGAAAGCGTGTACTTGCCAGCTGCCCTTGAGTGATGTACTTTTTCCACCACAGATACGGTCTCATGGCAGGGACAGCAGAGAGGCCGTAATAAGAGTACATCAGCACATGAATGAAGCTGTTAAACGTGGCACCAAAGTAGGCTGAGGAAAAGAGCAGTGATATCAGTATTAGTCAATCAATCACAAATCAAATCAAGCACTGAAGCCTCACATTAGGTCCCCTATGACTTCATATGTTTTAAACTGTACAATATTATTTATTTTTTTAAATAGCCAGCATTATGCACCTCAATCACCATATTTATTCTAAGAAGCAAATGGATGTGTTAATGCCAGAGATCGACAGAACAAACACGCTGCATTATCCAATCCACCTGGACGAGCATTTTTACCCTGTTCTGTTTGCTTTGTTTTTATGCATCTGAATAATTCAGCCTATAAAATGCACCATAAGCTCCTTCAGAGGTCTTTGAATAAGGAAGCAGGGCAGTTTGCGTCTGTGAGGAACTTACAGTGGCCACACGGCACCCAGTTCATGACGAACCACCAGATGTTGAGCATGGTGAAGTGATGGTAGACGTGCAGGAAGGTGATCTGGTGGTTGTTCTTCCTCAGAATGAAGAAGAAAGTGTCCATAAACTCAATGAGTTTGGAGAAGTAATACCACCAAAGTACGTTCATCATCTGAGGAGAGATTAAAAGAGAGGAAAACGGTCTCTTACTATACACTAAACAGAAACTATAATAGTGCTAAAATGTATAAGCTGTGCATTACAGCATAACATCATGCAATTTCTATTTAAAAAAAGAAGTTAACTTCCGGTTTCACACTGCACGCGTCAGCAGGGCGTAACCAGCACCTCATTTTTTCTGTGCCCATGTTAATAGATGAGAGCATTCACACCGCACGCCACCGTACAAAAAAATATAATGCACAAAAACATGCAGTTCATGTTTCAAACATGATTCAGTTCAGTTTGACGCAACCCGAGTCAGTTCATTGTTGATTCAATTCAGTTCAGCTTGAGTAAGTTAAATGTGGATTTAATTCAGTCCAATTCCGCCAGATCAGTTTATTTAGTTCAGTTCGATCCAACACGAGTCAGTTCAGTTCAATTCATCTACAGTCAATTTATTGTTGATTCAGTTAAGGTCAATTCCTCTCAAGTAAGTTCAATGTTGATTTAATTCAGTTCAATTCAGTCCAAATCAGCTCGATGTTGATTCAGTTCAGTGAAATTCAGCTCGAGTCAGTTCAATCTTGATTCTTTCAATTCATTTCACTTCGATTTAGTTCAGTGTTGATTCAATTCAGTTCAGCTTAGGTTAAAATGCGGATTTAATTCAGTCCAATTCAGCACAAATCTGTTCTTTGTTGAATTCAGTTCAGTTCAATTCATCTAGAGTCAATATAACGTCGATTCTGTTCAGTTAATTTCATCTCAAGTAAGTTCAATGTTGATTTAATTCAGACCAAATCACTTCAATGTTGATTCAGTTCAGTGAAATGCAGCCATAATTGTTTACAGGGTCTTGAAAACTGGGCTCAAGTTTATTGTGTAAACTATAACATAGCATGTTATTTACATGGTTACATACTATGTTGAACGGAGGGGAGGAGGACACGGTCGCATCACAGAGTATGGCAATATCATAAATCAAAGCACATGGCACAGAGTGTTCAGAGGAGTTTTCAGTGTTCAAAATACGACAGAGATACGGTTCTGTAGCGTACTGCAGTACAAGCCGTGGTTCAGCTGCACGCGACAAACACACACTGCTCCTGCTCTGCATACAAACCGCTTCTGCACTGCTTACACGTGCAGCGTGAAACCGCCGTTACAAGTATACATTTAAAAAAAAAAACTGTACTTGCAGATACAGTATTTATATATATATATATATATACACACACACACACACACTTCTTCCCTTAAATAATATAGTTTACATAATATACGGTGTTTTAGTTGTGTATTAGTGATGTCAAAACTCACTGTGTGTAGTGTACTGTGTATATTTATTATTATAACTATAGAGAAATATTTTGTTTAATATATTAAATGAAAAAGAATTGTGTGTGTGTATATATATATATATAAAAAATTGTGTAAATATAAATGTATACATGTAAATACATTTAATTAAAGTGTCATTCATTTAAAACCTTTCCTCTTTTCTAATGTCAGAAAACAAAACTTTTTGGTGTAATGCTTACATTTCTATGTATTTCTATGATGTAATAGGGTACCCACAGATCCTAAAATAACCCTTCACGCAGTGGATCATGAGGTAACTGTGCTGCCAAGAGCTTCTCAGCTCCACGCTGACATAAATTAGCTTGTATATAGAGAATCCTAGCAACAATACAGTGTTTTCCACCTGATGAGTGGAACAAACGCATCATGTCCTCCTCCCATAGGGAATACTGTGTCTTTCGTGAGAGTAAAGCTGAAGCGCACATTTCTCCAAATCTCACACGATGCAGAACTCTGAATGATTGTTGTGTTACCCTGTTGTCGGCCTCTCCTCCACTGTGGGTGTTCTGGCAGAAGAAGTTGTATCCGCCTTGATACACTGACATTACCAGCTGCAGAGACAGAAAGACAGCATTATTCATCATCCAGCACAACAACACACATTA
>JAUCMS010000013.1:467605-498711 GCA_032357445.1 Enteromius radiatus | reverse complement strand
ATGTAATGGATTGGATAAGTCACGCAATCTCTGGCCAAACTTTATAAAAATGGCGGGTTTATTCTGGATACTATTACCAGCGCGTGCAATGATGACGAAGTGAATAGTGATGATTCTCTCTGACCAATCAGCGGTCTGCTGTTTTTTCACGTCACATTTTAGTATCAACTCGGCTCGCCTTAGCTCGCTTGGAACCTCGCCGGAGGTGGTACGAAAAAAAGTTACAAATTTTACACAGTGGAAAACCAAACAGAGCCGAGCCGAGGCGAGCCGGTACTGTGCAGTGGAAAAGCACCATATGAAACCGGGCCTTTTAATTTGAAATAATTTCATACATAAAGTTAAAGCAAGTAACGCTTTGGGAACGAGAGAAAACAAAATAAGAAAGAGTACTTGATTTTAGTTCAGAAGTAATACTATATTGTTGTTATAAAAGCACTCTGCAGCCTCTCTCTGACCTTTAGATTTAAACAAGCCCTCTTTTACTGCTTTATGGAAATTAATACAAAATCACAGACAGGAAACAGTCTGTGCACTGAAATCTGTCAGTTCGCCCGTCTTTCTGGTGTTAAAGGAATACTACCCCAACATGTTCTCACAGTTGATCACCTTTCTCAGTATATTGAAATGAATCAAATTGGATTCCTAAAGATAAATAAATGCACATCTTCTTTATGACAAGCCTACCTCGTAGAACATGTAGAGAGACAGAAGCGTCAGGCCCAGGTTATACGGCACTAGCAGGGCTCTGCAGGAGTATGGCTGTCTGTTCTTCATGTATTTTGGTCCCATCCACACAATCAGCAGGTACATGACAGTGAAGGCGAAAGTGGGGATGTAGTTTTCCAGCAGAAGCCATCCTTTAACCCGAGGATCTGCAATCAATAGAGCACAACCATCCTCACACATACGCTATTGCTACAGCATATTAATAAATAGTCAGTTGTTCCTCTGCATTAAAAATTCCAATCAGAAATTTAAGCCCGATTTTTATAGGCTAATAATGCTGCTTTGTCTACTCATAGCGCACGCGGAGATTGCAATAGTTCCCAATCTAATTAGAAAATGTATTATTTTGCAATGAGCCTGGAAACCACGTTTCCAAGATACTAGGTTGATACAAAGAGCACTTCAAGGATCAAATAATCATTGGTTTTGTTAAAGTTTGCCAGACGGAGAGATAGTGTGGCTGCATGACACATCATGTGATAGATTAAAATCATCCATAATGCAGAAATAAAGTGAGAATTTGTTAAACCTGCAAAGTGTGTTTAAAAGTTTGCCATATAGAACACAACAAAGGGAAAAGTTTAGCCAAGACTGAAAAAAAGACAATGAAAGACTAAATAAATAGTATTGGTCTTACCCCTGGGACCCATCCAAGAGTCAATATAAGTGTTAACTCTGTGATTAAAGGCCTCCATCTTCAACCTTCCAGAGAAATCATATGAAGATTACTTCAGCAGTTTACACAAGAGACAGAGCAAATATACATTCGGCCTGTCTGTGAATGTCCTAGAACATAATGAAACCCATTCAAAAGGGCAATAGAACTTAACCTTATAAATCCTTGCTGGAAGACTTTTTTTGATTACAGCAATAAAAATGACTGCCTACAGCGAGGACTAGCATCCTTAACAGGTTCAATTCTCTTGATTGCCTGTTTGTAGGGTTTTACAATCCAAAAAAAATTCTGTTAGCAGGACTAAAGATAAGAATTCATAAAAGTTAACATTAGATTACTGCGAGACATTGTTTCTCCACACACCCAAGCAGTCTGAGGAAGCCTTAAACTGGAGGTGTTTATTAAAGCAGCCTGTCAAATGTCACTGCAGTGCTATGAATGATAAGAGGACCAAACACATAAAGCGTGTAGCTCAGAAACACTTACAAACAAACAATATCCTAATATCCAATAAAAAAGGCTTAATTTTACTTGGTTCTTGAGGTGAAATGTGACATACTCTTGACAGGTGTTCATCTAAATATCATGATAGAGCATGAAAACTGTAGGCTACATCTCAATACTGACAAACCTAAATGACATTACCATGAAGGCTATTAATTTTGCATTGAGTGTAAATCTGCACGACCGGAGATGTAATAATAGCCTTCACTCAGAAACCAACAGTTTAAAAAAAAAACTGCTGACAAAAGTTAAAATGCAAAACAAGTTATAAAAATCGATTATATAAAACGACTGCTGAATATAAAGTAAAATCTAAATTCAGATTCATTATACGACTGTCACTTATTTGCATGTCATGTCAACTAATGCGACTCGATAGGATCGCGTTGCCTTAAACAGATTTTCAAGACGATTGAGGAAACGTTTTGACTTTTTCGTCAGAACAACATTTGTTCTTGATTTAATAAAGTACGGCTTCGCGTGATATAATCATAAAATCTAAAGCTTTTTAATCTCTCATTAAGTCATGTGATGCTAGACAAGCCGCATTAGAGAGGTCACAGACAGCGCAGTTTCCGATGACATTTCTGGATGTTTAGCGTCACGGACAGCAGGACTATCCAGAAGCATCTCTTACCTTTAGTCTTCAGACAGTTGCTTGCTTCCGTGCTCGGTCCTGTGCGGATGGTGTCGTCAGTGTGTAATAGCGGGAAAAGCTCGAGAACTAATGAGCGTCATGTGTTTGTAGTCCACCTTAAACTGATGCGTATAACGGGCCGTGTTCGAATAACTCTCTTTATACTGCCGCTCTAGGGCAAAGTCTGCGAGGCTAGCACACTGCGTCCCCCACTGCACTTTAACTGCCACGCAGATTTAAATATCCAGACGCGTTCAATTCTGAAAGCAGAAGTATGCATTTGGAACGTTTATAACGCGCGAAAACAGCAGCGCGGTGGATAGAGGTGTGGTTTTCAAACTTTTTTTCAAAGTGATTTATTCAAAAGATGTCGTCATGACATCCAGTTATGGGTTTAGAACGTCAACGTATCAAAACTTCAAATGACTTTAGAACGTCGTCTGCGTGTTTGTTTTGACGTTCTAAAAGTAAAAAGCGCGGGTTCCGGCATTCCGTTTTGATACTTTGCAAGGCGTGAACTGCTTCGGGAACTAATGTCACCCCATTCATCTGAAGTTAGAACAGACCAATCACAGCGCTGCTATAATGTGGAGCCAAATCCGACCAATCACAGAGCTGCTCTGATGTGGAACCAGACCGGTCCAATCACATAGAAACCGCGCAGCCAGGGGCCCATAGAGAGAGGGGACAATCACAGGAAAAGTGTCACAAGTTCCACCAAATGTGCTCATGTAAGATTTGCTTAATAGTTCGTCTTTGTGTATTGTAGTTTTTACCTTTTAGTAAACTGCATGGCATTTGTCTGTTCAGGGGCTAATTAGAATGATTTCAGTAAGCATAAAAAAAAGGTCATAAAGCTGAAAAAAACAAATTGATCTCTGGTGCTTTTGGTCATAGTTCAGTGTGCTTTTTCTTTATGATGCACCGTTAATTTGCATCATGTGCTAACCACTGACTGCACACCTTAGATTTACATTTAACACTTACATTTGCAAGTGTTATCCATTATTGAAAACAGACAATCTTCAACACAACTGACACTACCTACCAAATTATATAGAGCCCTTCCATAAAACTTTTGTTCCGGCCTTGAGCTTGAGAATGAAAGGAGTTAAATTATTTACACCAATAACTGCATTAGATATGCTTTGATGACGTGTTTGATTGTTTAATTGACGAACAACCTGCCAAAATTCCTGAATTTAATTTTACCTCTATTTTGACTGAAAATATTAGAATTTGTATTAATGGCTTAAGCATGTTAAAAATTACATTTCAAGCCAATATAAAGTATAAACGTTTTATCTGCTTAAAGAAACGAGGTCAAAAAAAGTGTAATAACAGATTGGAAATCAAGTATTTTCACCAAGAACATTCAGTCCTGACCAGTAAAACAAAACAAAAAAGCATTCTGTCTGACACGCCAGGGCCATGTGCTTGTGTAACAGCTTTCATTGCCTGGTGCCGATTAAATGATTTAATGAAATTATTTTTTAAGTACAAACATTCCACACAAACAGCAAATTAAAGGACTGTTTCCACAAAGATCTTACAGTGGGCTGCGAAAGAAAGGCATTGTTTGCCAAACAGCGGTGTTTCACTCAGTAAGCTGAATATATACAGGAACCACTTTATTTGAACCATATACAGATGTTAAAGCTAATAAACTATAGCTTAATCTTATTTATCTTTCCATTATTTTAATACAAAAAAAAAAAAAAAAAAAGATCTGCACCCTCTAGTGGTGAAGCAGCTACACAAAGCTTAACAAAACTAAAAACTTCAGCGGTTCTTCAAAACAATTAAATGATGAACTATAATTTGTTAGTGAAAAACACAACGCACTGCACACCACTACAGCCTTCATTTCAATTCCTGCATCGTTTCAGTCAGTGCTGCATACAGGCTCGCATCAAGAACAGTGCCTGAAACGCTTACAATATTAACTGCCAAACGAATAAGAATCTGCAAAGCAAGTCATCGGTTTCATCCATAAAAAAAAAAGGAAAGTACACTTGTTAATGCCCGATGAAGTAAAGTATTTACATTTCAACAATGAAAATATTACTAAATGTACAATATAGTGTTTGCTACATTTACATAATCTCTCACAAACTCAGACCGACGTGGAATATGTACACAGAGTACAACTACATCATGGATCCGTTTAAGCTATTAAAATAATTTGCGGATAATAAAAATCTGCTATTTACAAATTCAACAAACCTTTGGCTGACCTCAGCAATCAACACATGCCATTTTAAATATTTTCTTAAAACGTGTCATTTCTGGACCGTCGTGGTCTTCCGTTCTCATGCAAAAGGGTGAGATTCGCTTGTGTGTCGAGCCGGGCTTTATTTTCCTCTGTTAACCGGGTCTCCGATAAGTTCGGGACATTTCTCCTCCCCTCTTGCGATTCTGTCGCACTTATGCAGCAGGTCGTAGTTTATTTTGTCCGTAATGACGCTGTCCTGCTTGTACTGAGGATGTTTGGCAACAATCTCCCTCATCCACTTAGCCATCGTCATCAGCTCACCTGAAATCATATATAAAGTTATATATATATATAAAGTTTACAAGAAAAAAAAAAAAAAAAAAAAAAAAAAAATTATATATATATTATTATTATTATTTTTTTTTTTAAATAACCTAAACTTCTCACATACCAGAAGCACGCTTCTTAATGAGTTTAAGGTAGTTGAGAATAGTGCAGCGTGTGTCCACATCCACCTCCATGTTCTCAAGGTAGCTGTTCAACATCGGTATCAAGCCGTGAAATACCCCTTCCTAAAAATATAATACAAAAAAGCAACACTTATACCATTATTCAATATATATATGAGTTTATTGTGGAAGCTATAGAGAATGAACGGAGAAACACACCTTTCCATTGATGATTGTGTCAATACTCATCTGTGTGAACTCTTCACCATCATTAGCTTCACTCTCCACTCCATTCTGAGCAGTGGAGGGTTGCACTGGGTTGCAGCCTTAAAACGATAATCAAAAAATTCTCTTTTAATAATAAATTTTTTGGAAGTACCATGCAGCGTAGAAAACAAAAGAAAAAAAGTCCACAATATGTTAGTTGTGCCTTTTTGTTGAGATGACTCTACTCATTGTTGATATGAATGATAATGGCCTCTATTTAACTTTAATGTCCACAAACCTTTAAAGACGTCCTTCCGGAAATAAAACATGCCTTCCTGCACTGCATTTCGCTTCTGGGCTACTTTCATATTTTCATCAACCTAAAACAAACCGCATTGCATTGAAGTTACAAAACGTTATTTGCAGTGCTTTAATGAACAGAAACACAAATGTCATGAACGCAAATGTATAATATTATAGTTTTTTGTCATTTACTATTTTCCTGTTTTTAGCCGTGTAACCAAGAGTTAAAACATGTCAAAACACACAAAGACTAACCAACCTTTGACAGCGGTATGAGGAAATCCAATTTATAGGATAAGATCACACGGGTGAGGAGAACGATAAACACCACATAAGCTGAGTTTTCAAAATCTGTCAGCTGAACCTGTTACGAAGGAAAAAACAAAAACACAAGACATGAGAAGCATGACCACAAAATCAGTCAAAAGGTCAGTTTCAATTCATGAAATGCTGAAAGCTAAATAAATTAGCTTTCCATTGATGTATTTTAGATACAATTGTTTAAATATCTGAGGGTGCAAAAAATCTAAATATGAAGAAAATCACATTTATAGTTGTTTAAATTAAGCCCTTAGCAATGCATACAGTATGATCTTCACATATCTCAATACATTTTGGCATAAAAGAAAAAAGGACAATTTTGACCCATATTGTTGGCTAATGTTACAGACATACCCATGCTTTTTTTTTTAACGCATGAAAAATCAGATCAAACCTGACCAGATGACCACATTTAGTCCATGTTGTATTTCACAACTATGCGAGTTACATTATGTTATATAACATTTAGATTATATAGTGTGTGTGTGTGTTCTGTAAGCTTTGTGTGTTGTGCTTGATTAAACAGTAGGTGACGAGTACTGACGTTTGCTTTGCTAAGCCACCGCCAGTCAAGCCGTGTCTGCTTGCATCATTTGGCACACAAGACAACGGGCAGACGGCTGTTTGTTTAATACCTCCATTGGCCGGAACTCGACTCTCCATCCGATGTCAGAGTTAGGAGGGGGGGGCTTGAACCTCATTGTCTGCCAGTTGGTAGACTGAATGTTCTGCAACACGCATGCAATGTTAAAAGTGAGCGAAAACCAGTCTAATTTCTTTTTTTGCTGTTGTTTTTCTGTTTCAGATGTTAACTTTACCTCAAAGTGGTCTGATTCATTCTCATCATCCAAATGAATCTTCTCCTGGAAGAGCGACAGCGGGTCGCGGATAAAGAGATGCGCAATGTGCTGCGCCAGCAGTTTGTCAATGCCTGCAACAGAGCAACGCAGTGTGCTTAAAAATACTTCAAAGATTCTCACACCCCAACTACACAGAGTCGCATCAAAAGTGAACAGAAGCCATTATAAGCAACCATGCTGTATGCAGTGGGCTCGCAGCATATTTTGACAAGAGGACAAAGAGAGTTTTGAGGTGTCAAGTTCCTGTAGACGGGGTGTCAGTGCATGTTTCTATACCTGCATCTAGGAGCTGTTTGTTGATATCTTCATCTATGGTCAGCTCAATGTCATTGTATTTTTCGCCACAGCAGGAGAGGTAACTGTCGATCGAATCATATCGTGATTTATGGATCCGGAATTTGTTGCTTTTCAGTGGCTGCAAAGACAAACACCAAAACACATTACACAATTTTGACCATGTCTATGAAAGAGCAATCAGACCTTCTACAGCAGGGGTGGCGAGCATTTGTACTGAACTTCATTTCATTATTTAACATTATTCATTATTGTTAAGTTAATCATTAATTACTAGTGTGTTTTTGCTCAACTAATGCTTAATTGTGAACAAATTAACCATTAATTAATGCTTAACTAATGCATTATTCTAACCCCCTATTCTGAAGTGTTACCAAACATTCAATTACACCAAACACACAAAATGATGTTCTTTTTAGTGACATTATATGACCCCTTTAACATCAAGACCTACAGTACTGTGTGGATCTAATATGTGACCCTGTCTGTGAAAACCCTTCAAAAGTCATTTTTTGTCGTCATTTACGGTTTTAAAAATGATCCTTCATAACTTAAAGAGCATTCTGGAGTGCCGCAGAGACCACAAAGCTCCCGAGATGGATCCCCAGCTGTGTGGAACGGTACATGATGCAGCAGTGAATGAGCAAATGAAAACCAAAATGCAACTGCGTGATTTCCTGTTCTTCCCGTTTCTTGGCTGTTTAGCATTTTCGACTCATTGCACATCACATAACTTTGCGTATCATTCCAGGATCTTTACGGGTTGTGTCTGAATGAACGTACAGAGGGAAGTATCTGGCTCTCACCTCCAGGCCCCGCTCCTCTCGGGTTCTGTCATCCACAGACGCAGAGATCACACCCCAGCGGCAGTCAATGTCTGATACATAGCCCCGATAGAACGGCGAGGCAGCGCTGAGAGCCATCTGTACAAACAAACATTTCTGCATTTCTGGAAACATCTACAAGAATCTTAAAAGGTTGCACAACCACTAACCACACAGGAATGTGAAAAAATGAGGGTGGGTTATATATTACTTCATCTGTGATAAAAATAGTCAATTTTCAACTAAACGTTAGACTACGCCCCTTTAAAAGCTAGAAGTTTTTTCTTGAATGTGGCAGAGCACTACACATCTCTTTTACAAGAAATGACATCATGCATAAAAGTTCGCTGCGCCTGTAGCAACTTTTCCACACAGTTTATTTAACAGTATAAACATGCAGTGATTAATTGTCATTTGTTCTCTGAAGCAACATTTACGGTCCGTTTTTGGACATGAAAGCATGTTCTATTGTGAGTATTCCTGTAAGCAGTGTGCTCTTACCACTATAGGACAGAAAGTGGCCAGTTGGTCATAAAGGTAGCGTGCCTCACTGATGCTGCAGGCCTGGAAGGTCACCTGCAGCGGTGGACAACATTGGTTTAATGCCACACAACATCACTTAACGTAAATATCCTCCATTCAAAGCAACAATAGTTATAGGTTTCTGGAAGGAAAAGGTGTTTTACCTGCAGGCAGCAGTTTCCCATACCAAAGCCCATGGCGTCCATGTAGATGTGATCAGGCAGGGCTCCCCGGGCAGCTTCTCCATCATCCTCCGGGAACGCCTCCACGAAAGGAGACGGCGTGTTTTTATCTTTAAAAACTGTTAAATGCAAGACAAATGAGAAGCAATTGAAAAAAAACAAGTCAGTTCAATGTTAAATCAGTTCATATAGGGCTCCACAATTAATCATATTTTAATTGTGATCATGATATAGCAAGAATAATGTTCTGCAATTAGGGCTGCCACTAACAACTATTTTTAATTAATAATTATATGACTAATTCACCAATTGACTCATGTAGTGTGTTACACACTATGCACATGTGTGTGTGTGTGTGTGTGTGTTTCCCCCTCTCTCTTCTGTTAATTTGCTCTGCTGTCTGCTCTCAGGTTGTCGATTGGATGTGTTACCCTCCGAACATTATTGTGAAGTCATAGTCTTCGCCCAATCGGTTTTCGCCTGACTGGTTTAAAGTTGTTATTAAAAATAAATGTAAGACCAATAATAATTCATTTTAAGATTACTAGAATTATACTATATAATACTATAAAATTCATATCTAATATATATATATATATGAGGCGATAATAATTAGTGAATGAACTAAAAGTCGAAAATGAGAAGTTAAAAGAAAAACGTTTTAAAATTCCAGTATGTGTGTAGATTACATCATATATTGAGTAAGAGCTCAGCCAAGAAGAGGGAACTCATAACCCTCATTCAAGTTTAAAAAACAGAACTTTTTTTTTTTTTACATAAACTGATCAATCTGCTTAAGAAGAGATTTCTAAACCGCCTGAAGACACATGACGACATGTATACAATTTATGGAGCTTAAAAAAAAAAAAAAAAAAAAAAAAAGGAAAGACCCCAAGCTAGGAGGAGCCAGGATAATTGACTTGGGGTAAAATACGCTGTACTTTTCATTTTTGGGTGAACTATTCATTTAATATTGACCAAGCGCCTCAAACGTCCACTTAATCTTTACTATTTGGCCATTTCTTTCTGACAGAAATGCCAAATCCAATGTAATTAAATGAATATGTGGACATCAAAATGTGTAAACGGTTTGAGACTGCGATGTTGTCTCTGTGTTGGCTCAGATTTGTAAATGATTTACCTCACAAATCTGATTAAACGGCGCACATTACATTCCAAGATGAACGTTATAATAAACCCAAACGCATAACAACATGGAGTTTGAAGACGCTTCACAGATGTAAATGATAACAGTTTCTGTGGAAGTACTGTGAAAGTAATTCAATCGTAGCGTTTGTGAATTCACAATTATTTTTAACTGTGATTTTTAAATGGATTTTATATATCATAGAGCCTTAAAGTCAATTAACCGTGACAGCCCTATCTGCAATATTTACCTCCTGGTTAATTATCCTGAAAAGGTCTCATTTTACTTTAGTATTATCTTGAATTGATAAGCCTCCACAAGCTTTAATGACTGTATTTGCCAGATTTCCCACAATAAGAGCTTTATTTTACCATATACCAAAATATTTTGCCCAAGCTGGCAACCATGTGCAAAAAAAGGGACGCTATTGACCGCTGATGTAACTGCAAATTAAACACAAGGTACTCATTGACTTTCATTGCATCCCGTAATATATCAGGCTCACATGTAGAATCTTGTCATGTTGCAGTTGCTTAGAGCACATAAAGCATTACTGAACTGTATTTTGAGAAGATCTCCAGTGTATCCACTGGGTAGTGCTCAAGTTTCTGGGTCATCATAATATAAACTAATTCACTAACATTAGGAGTACATTAAATGAAACCACATACACTCTGTTCAACTCAATAGAAAGACTGACTTTCATCAACATAAACAAAAAAACAACAACACACTTACTTGGTACATTTATCACCACCTTCTCGCCTCTCCGGTGGCGTATGTTTCTGGTCAGAGTGCTATAATACATTAACAAACAAGATCATTACCTAAACAATCTATACCTTATCCAGCTCTAATAACCATGCATTAAACACTGAATAATATAAACTTGAGTTTTTGTAAACGCCATGACATGTCTGCAGCACAAACAGTGCAGGTTTACAGAGACTCTTCACAAACTGTAAATATGAGTGACCGGGACTCTACAGAAACGCTCTTGGCTACTGGCATGTGAACGGTCACTGTCTGTTGAACTGGGCTCCCCATAATCCCCGCCGTACTGCCTCTGAGCTCTATCTTACGCAAACAACTTCACACTGTTACACGTCACTTCAAACACTCTCAGCTGCAACGTAAAACCTCCGGACTCACGCCGGCCCGTTCTGACGTGAAATCAGAGACGGTTCAGCTGGCTTCGGGAACTGAAACGAATGTGGACAGTGGCATAGGACACATGATCTCTCACCTGAATCTAGGGTGTCTGTTGATGGCCTCATCAGGGAAGAAGAGCGATTTGGACACCCCTTTTTCAACAGGTGTGGGTTTGTACTCCGGCTGAGTGAAGCCCGGGCAGCCTAACCTAAAACACACAAAATGCAAACAGTACAATTGAAGCATGCACTGCAATTCAGAACTATATGCATACTACACTGCAACTCTACAAGTAATTTAATAGCATGGAGAGACAAATATAAGCCTGCATCTTTTATCAGGGTCAATAAAGTGTTCGAGGTAAAAGGTAAATGTTATCTACACACATACGGCACACCCATATCACTCAAACAGCCAGGAGTTTTGTGCTTACAAAAAGTAACTTTACAACAATTAATATGTGCCATGACTAATCTGGGGGCATATCATAGTTAAAGTTTATATATATATATATATATAAATAAAGTTTGTATCCAGATTTATTGCACTTCCTTTCTAGTGATATCTGTCTTTTTGAAGCACATTTGCATGCTGGCGCTTGTCCAGTGAAGTCTGACGTTTAACGGAGACTTGTTTTCTGCCAGGATGAGGTATGCAGAAATATCTGCAGGATTCTCTCATTTTCACAATTAATGATAGAGTGGTAAAATCATGCATGTCACGCACTGATAGACAGAACACAGCACCTGCAGGAGCAAACCACAGTAAACTATGAAGCACACAATATAAGATGTTCTCATGTTTTGATAACTTGGATCATGCACTTTTCCCACAGCAGCTCACTCTGTCCCCTCCACTATTTTTCTGATGTGTTATGTCCACACAACGCATCAGTCACTACTGCAAAGTGATATTTTTGGTAAATGAAATAATTAAAAGTGCAAAGGTCTCCTACTAAGACAATATCATCAGGTGGATATGGATATTACAGTGAAGGATTAAAGATATAACTACCTGGGGAATGCTGTAACTGTGAGGAGAGTCTCGTTCTTATTAAGCACAGACGCAGCTTCTCTCCTCCGCTTTCCCATGTTGTCTTCCACCGTGTTAAACTCGGACATGGTTCCTCCGTACGGCTGCCCGGGGGTCCCTTCAATCATGTAGCTGCCGTACTCCGGCCTCCACAGAGTGGGATGGCTGCAAACGGGCAAGGTTGACAAAACCAATAAAAAAAAACTGAATTACAAAGCAAGAGATCAATGTTTTGTCTCTTCACCCAAAAGGACGTACGAATGCAAGTTTGTTTAATAATTGGTAACAGTGATCAGTGAACGGTGTCACCAATGACCACTAAAGTGAATAAAAACAATTAAGGCCAAATATTGCCCTATCCTAACAAACCAAACATCAATGAAAAGCTTATTAATTCAGCTTTTTCGGATGAAGCATAAACCTCAGTTCCAAAAAAATTGACCCTTATGATTAGTTTTGAGGTCCAGAGTCACACATTTGGAAATGGCACAATTAAAATGAAAAGAAGTCAATCTGGCCAAGTGCTGATGCAATAGTTTTAATAGGTGGCATGTCCGATTGGTTAAAAGGGCTGTGTTGGGACTGGGCTCGACGCTCTTCAGTATGTGCAGCAGAGAGGCAGTAATAAGGAATGCCACGGCTCTCTCATTTCCCATCTCCCCTGAGCAATAGCACTTGGCCTCAGATGAGCTTGTGCAAACAGGCTCAGAAAAATAAAAAAGGCCATTCCTACTTGCTATATAACAACTTATCGAACTTGAAAGCTTATGCTGTCCAAATCAACCGCTTTAATTGACACAAGATGTAGCCTACAGGTACAAAAGGTAAGATCAATCATGTTGACTGATTAAGACCTGTGCATAAAAGAGGGATTGGCTGAGGTTAAAGTGTACAAAAGGACAAATCAGCTGTTTAAGCCACCCAGTTTTCAAATTTTGGATGCAATAAAGGCCAAAAAGTTCTTTTTTTATTAATATTGTTATTCAGGTTTTTTTAAGCACAGTTTTTTTTTCAATTGACCCTGTAGCTAAACCCTGAATATGCTACTAAAATATGCATATTCTTATGGATAAATCCGACCTGGTTTTAATCATTTTTAATGACTCTTAATAAATCCCACTTGAAAGGTTACTCACTTGGGGTTGATCTTTTCACCCTTTTCCTGAAGGGTTTCCAAAACATCCTTCCCATTCAGAACTAGGCGGACTTTTTCATTTTCGCCATCCATGTCCACCAACATGTACTCCACCTGCAAGACGTTTCAAACACTTTTTACAACACTGCCCATCGCATTCCTAACAAAGCCACAAAATATCACCCACAGGTAAAAATAGTTTCTGTGAACACGGTTTCTTTCGCTGAGGCATTATGCATATTACGTGTGAACGGATTTGAATTGCAAAGCACAATATTATTTCTCTCCAAACACTCATTACATACTCATTATGAAAGCAAAACATTTCTAGATCAATGCCATTCCATTCTCTTGGCCTTTAAAACCCACCAATGAGAACCAAAGATTAACCTAAACCAACAACATTCCAGCAGGTTTTATCATAAATCCATTGACATGTTCTAGCCGCACAGAGCTAATGAAATGAAAAGCCAACTCAAAAGGAGGTTTAGAAATGGACAGTCTGTTGATCCTGTGCATTGCACGTTTGTATATAAAAACACTTTTAGGTGCCCTTGAATTAAAAAAAAAAAAAAAAAAACACTGGGCAGCTCTTTACATGCCTGGGCTGCATTATACATACTGTACCTTAGTTTGGACACACCCTCGCATGCCTTATTACTGTGATTTTCCACATTTGAGAATAACAGCCAACACTGATGTTGACACAAAAGATAGAATATGGAGTCTAAGACTAGTCAAAATATCTACATTTGAGTTTCATCTGTGCAGAGACTCGAACAACTTCACACCGAGGGCATTTTTAAACATCACTGAAAAGTTAGCAGTTCGCAGGAGTTACAGTTAACTTGGGTCAATAAAAGCATGTACGCACATGTATTGTGTTTGCCTTTAAAACAAAACAAGAATGTAAGCATTAGCCTTCAAGGATATTAAGACTATGCATCCAGTCAAGTGTCAATGCACAAAGTTAAAAAGCTGCTGCACCTGCTCACAAGGAGCATCCAAATTTGGTCCATTGCATCATTGCACGCTGCCTCTTAACACGACACCACGTGTTTCTCCATCACATGCCATTATACCGACGAGAAAGAGTCTCACCTCGTCTCCCCATTTCAGCACATCCTTCTGTCGATCTTTAACTTTGTTGTAGATGTTGAGGAACTGCAGGATGCCGTGCTTTCTAACGTGGTCAGCATGTTTCTTGGTCTCTTCCCAGTTGAGCGGTGACCCTTGTGACAGTAAGCCCATAGCACTAACCTACGGTCCCCTCGCTTATTGTTATTGTCTCGGGCTTCTGCGTCTCCTCCACCGCGCAACGCGATCTCACGTCTCTTGCAATACACAACGGTAATGGAACGCTCGCGAGTGCGCGCGCACGCACGCTCTAGGCCTTATTTGATTCTTTTTAAACGCGGATATTTTCGTTTTTCGCTTCCTCGCGGTTCCCAGTCAAGCAGGGGCTGTGGTCTCTCTCGCCACCTCGACTGTAATGGAATAAAGCCGTGTCGAATTGCGAGCAGCTGATATTTGATCGCAGTGTGCGCGAGCTGTGTCAATCCCTTCCTCGCGCACAGACACTTACGTGAACTGGGAACACGTGACTGTGTGGAGGCGGTGACGTCATGTAATGACTCAGCAGTCCTGTCCCGTTGGTGACGGTGTGGCGAAGGTAACAGGGGCCGATCAGTTTGAATGCGCTTTTGTAATCATGACAATGCAAAACGGAAGAGGAATGTGTGTTCGGCGCCTGGTTTTTTATTAAACGATTTACTTTTTTCTTCTCATACGAAGGTCACATTTTAGCTAAGTTTAACAAAACATTGTATTCGTCTGAAAATGCTTTTTTTTTTTAAATATGCTATTTAGCAAGATATTTATGCAAACAGCAAACGGTTCTATAATCATTTTCATTTTATTTTTAAATAACTTAACTATATATGCAACGTACTCAGGACTTCACCCTTTTTTAATAATCTTTCATTTGTACAGAACGTTCCCTAATTGTTATTTACAGTGTATTTTCATAATCACAATTAACTATACTTTCACTTAAAAAGCTAACGTGGCTGCACCCATTACATACTACACAGGATGTTCCCTAAATTTTTTTTTTATAAGTAATTAACCTACACAGGACGTTCCCTAATAATTATTGTTAGGTACCACTTCATCATAGTTCATTTTAGACAATCTACTAACAGTAACTTTGCAACTAGCATGTCAACTAGCAGTCTTTAGAGTACTAGTAAGCTGTCTGCACAATAGGCTATATTTTAAAGTGCACAATACACTTTATTCTGACGGGTCCACAACATACTATGAGAAACTTTGCAAATATATGTAAACTTATTCTACTTACCCTAAACCTACCCTAATAGTCTGAGAGTCAGAAGATATGTAGTTTCAAATCAAGTTGACATGTACTGTAGTTACAAAGCTACATATATTTAGTAGAGTGTCTAAAGTGGCCTATAAAAAAGAAGTGTAACCTATTTGAAATAACCATTAGATAACTTACACAGCAGGACATTCTCTAATAATTAATATATATATATATATATATATATATATCTAACCCATTAAATAACTTACAGCTATTTTCAGTTTTTAGAAAACCTTCGATTCAAAATGTTGCAGATGTTGGGTTGAAGATGTCATTATTGTGAATGGGATCAAGCAAATCAGGTTACTGCTATTAGGTCAGGAGTCACTTCTTTTATATTCACTTGTATTCGTCATAATTGTTATGAATTTTGCATTGTCATGCTGTCTGTTAGCTGCCACTCCAACGCCCATTATATTTACATAGTGAACTTAGTCTAACGATAAAGGGATACAATGAAAATTGTCATCATTTGCTCACCGTTGAGCTGTTCCAAACCTGTGCTGAACACAACAGAAAATATCGTGAAGATTATGGGTAACCAGTTGATGGATGTACCACTCGACTTTCATACTGTAGTATAGAGAAGCAGCAAAAATAAAAACCTATAGAAATCATTGAAAACCATCATCTGCTTGGTTACCAATACTCTTTTTAAAAAAAAAAATTGTGTTCAGAATAAGAAATGTACTGTATACTGGTTTGAGGGGGAGTAGATGATGACTTTGAGCAGTTATTTCTGTGCCACTAGCTGCACCATAAAAACTTTCAACAGGTATGAATGCAGGAAATATGCCTCTCTCTCTCTAGTCATTGTTCAAAATAGATTCCAAGAAAAATGTCAACTTTTTAAAGAAGCTTTAATAAATATGCAGAGCTTTATTATTTGACAACATGTATTACAGTATGTATATTGTGAAAAATATCCATTGATTTACCTTAAATAAGCATTAGCTGTCTTATTAAAGTAATAAATGTGTCCAGTTGTCACATTTATTTCCCAATCATACAGTGTTTTCTAACCAGAATATTAAAAATCATGAACCATCAGGAAACAAAGCCGATTTGATCATTTTCCTCTTGATGGTTCAGGCCAAAACTTTTTTCTTTTTCTTTTTTTCACAATTATTTATTCTTTCAGTTTACAAAATATGCCACCACTGTAAATCCTTTTATATCCTATTCAGTGTTCTTCCCATCATCACCCATACCATCATAGTGTCTGTTTTTGTATTTTTTCGAACAGGGTCACAATTAAAATACCGAAGGGCTGAGGATATATGCTCTTCTCTCTGTGGCCTAATGATTCCCTTCTGCCAGGAATCCTGGTTATAATTAACTTGCTTGATTTTCCAAGAATTAGCAGCAATCTGTGGGTGTATTACATGATCAAATAAACTGCCTAGTTGTATGAACACTTATTCCTGATAGGTTCATGGAGAAATGTTAAGACCTGGCTTTCTCAAGCAATCTATACAATCTGCTAATTTCTAGTGATTATAGTTTTGATTATAGCAATTTGCAATGCTGCAATTCAATAGTTTCGCACATTAAGGGACTCATCAAATCATAACTGGATAATTGGCCCCACTTGGAAAATAATTTTCCAAAGAAAATTATAACTCTTGATTTCACAAATATGCGTTGTTTGTATTTTCCATAAACCCTAAAAACAATAAATCTACCTCCAAGACAAATCTCTCTTAATTTTCCTGTTCCCACAACCTACGAACCATCTTCAAAATGCATCCATCTTTAACGTAGTGGCTTATATAAATAATTGTTAATTTATGCATTTGTGAACTCTTTAAATCAAACATTTTTCTGAGATTGCCACAAACTGACAACTGATCTTGGCATCGGTGAGTAAAGTTGGCTTTGAACAAACAGTAAAAATTTGTAAAATTTTATTACATTAGCAACTCAAATACATTTCCCCACTACTCCCTCACTGCTTATATACTAACTGGCGCTGACGATACAGAGCTGGCCCTCGATTCTCGTGTTTTGCGTGTGGGGATGGTGATGACACAACATGAGATACCAACCGTTGCCTCTGGCAATTCGTCATCCTCAGTCCATTCGTTAAGATCGGGGTTATACACCTGAATGCATTTTTTATACTTCTTCTCAATCTCATTCCAGCCACCCAGGAGGTAAATCTTGTTATTTAAGGTGGCAGCACCAGCTGTGCTCACTCCTGTAAGCAAGGGGGCGACGTAGCTCCACTGGCCAGAGTGAGGGTTGTAACATTCAACTGGCAAGACGTCGACCCTCTCGCCACGGCCGCCCAGTTGACTGCCGCCAAGAACGTAGGCACGATCTCCGACGCTCACTGAACAGTGCCATCCTCTCGGGGTGCTCAGGCTGTTCTTATCCTGCCAGCTATCAGTGGATGGGTCATAAGAACATACAGAGCGAGAGTAGGCATTGTTAATGTAACCACCGCTAACCAAGATTTTGCCATCAATAACTGTGCTAGCATGGCAGCATCTAGGGACTTCCATTGCCGCTTTCATTTGCCATTGGTTAGATGACGGAACATAACACTCGACAGAGGCCTGGCAGCCGTCAGAATTACGCCCTCCTACAGCAAACAGCAGACCGTTGAAGGTGTTGAGGCTGAAATGAGTGCGCTTTTGAATCATGTTTGCCAGGTGGATCCAAGTGTTGAATCGGGGGTCGTATCTGGTGAAGGAAATACTTATGAGTGATGCATCGCTTTAAAAAATACATGCCAATGGACTTTAGACACTTTAAAGGTATAGTTCACCCAAAAATTTACATTCTGCCATTAATTGCCGTCATATCGTTCAAACCTTTTTTCCTTCTTCTTCAGAACACAAATTAAAAGCTCTCTGACCTTCCAAGGACAGCAATGCAACTGAAATGCTCCCAGGCCCAGAAGGAAGTAAGGACATTACTAAAATAGTCCATGAGTTCAACTGCAATTTTAAACAAATATTAGAATGCTTTCTGTGTGCAAAGAAAACAAAAAATTGCACTCCTCCAAATCATCTATTATTGAAAATACCTCTGCATGTAAACAATGTATGCGCGTTAGAGCCCGACCGATTTATCGGCAGGCCGATATTAGGCATTTTCCAAACTATCGGTATCGGAACACCCTTCAACCATGTCATGAGTGTTGGCGTTATATAGTTTGTCCACCAGAGGGCACTCTACACCGTCCCTGTTGGTAACTGTCATGTTGTATGACGCGCCACACATCCTGCTGATCCAGCCAGAGTCCAGCAGAGAGAAGCAGTTATCCACGAGTGACATCATCGCTGAAGTGTGTTCATGGTGAGAGGGTCACGAGACATACATTGCTTGAATAACAATTAAAAGAACATCCCCATCAGTTCTCTTAACTCAAATAAGCATGACAAGATTCGTGACTATCATGTTTTTATCGGAATATCGGATTTTAAAACCAACAAATATTCGTATCGATCTTCAATATCCTTTATCGGTAAAATGTGCATGTGCTGTGTTTATGTGCACAGATACTCTCATTAATTGCAAAATGCATGATAATGGCCCTTCCAAGCTTGGTAATGCTTGTGGATAGTGGCCATGATTTTGAAACTCCATAGATCGGATATATCCACAAGTACTGTGCCGGAAAACTACTTCTGGCAACGTCCGTGAGAGCGCATCTTAGCTGACCCCTGACTCAACGATTGACGTCAGAAGTCAGCCAAGAAGCCCGAACTCACCTCTCCCTGGGATGTGCACACCGTTGCTGGAAGTCAATTATTTAGATTATAATTTTAAATTATGCATTTTTCAATCAATCAATCAATCAATCACTTTTATTTATATAGTGCTTTTAACAATACAGATTGTAGCACTGAACATGATCAAATAGGAGAATAGAGGGATGGTAATGTAAAATGACGAGATTAAACTATTTATTCATAAACTTTTTCATTGTTCATTGTCAACACATTGCATTATACAAAATGCACAAAATAAAGTTATTTTAGGTTTGGAACCACACTGGGGTAAGTATTTATTTGACAGAATTTTCATTTATGGGTGAACTATCCCTTTAAGCGATCATAAAGAAAGGGCCGGATCTTACCTGATGAAATTGCTGACGGCATGCTTCGCTTGGTTCCTAGCATCATTCTGGTCTTCACCACCAGCCACGTAAAGGAAGCCGTCCAAAACAGCAACACACTGATTGAAGCTCTTTGCAGGCATCTCCGTGAACTTGTTCCAGACACTGTCATCATCCCTGTAGAGAATGTCCTTGCTGAGAGATTTTTCGGTTAGGGCAGGCCGGCCTCCCACCGTGATCAGCACTCGTTGACCTCCACGGACCTTGGTTCTTCTGGATTGCAGGATGTTCTGCTGAAATGGTAGCAGGTGGTAATTCATGGCATCGACCAACAGACGGTGGCACTCAGAATCTTGCATCATCCTGGGAACGATCTGCACGTGGCTCACAAGATCCTGGGGTAAGATGGTTCCAAAGCGGATGTTGGACAGCAGATCAGGAGCGTACTTCAGCCTCTTCTCATCGAAGTCTAACCACTTCATCGCAATCTGGAAAGCCGTGAGCTCAGAGGGCAACTGGAGCGAGTCGTCCATGAGGAATTCATTGATCTGCTCATAGGTGAGCTTTAGGAACTGTTCCATTTCGGAGAACTCGATGAAGTTCTCCCGCATGAACTTCTGAGCGGCCTCTTTCGTCTCTTTCAGATTGTACGTGTCGGCGATGTTGACAACATACATGCAATTTTCCACGCTGATCTCCCGCATCAAGAAATCACTGCACATCTTCACCAGAGAATGGATCTGCAACAGCATGGCTGCTGATATCGTGCTACCAATGGTGTACAAGGACAAGGTCAGTTTTCCAGAATAGGCATATGTGATGACTGTAGCCAGACCGACTGGGGACAGATCACTGAGCTCGATCTTCTTGAGGGCTGGATCCTTCCTGAGCATGTTTTGGATGTACTCACTGCAGGAGGCCATCACGACTTTGTGAACATCGAAGGATTTGGACTTGGTTGCTACAGCCAAATCACAGAGGAAGCTGTCTTGCCTCATGTGGCCAAGACCCTCCAAGAGATTGGGGGCATAGGCAGGGTCAGTAACCTCCGTTGAGATACAACTAAAGCCGTTTCCACCTTCCAGGAGAGTGTTTAGCCCATTGATTTTGTTGGAGGGACTGTCCTCTACCATAATTGTCATCTCATTGATGTCAGCTTTGTTCTTCTTAGCGGCCTTGTTCTTTTTGGGTGCCATGACTGTAGTGATGGGTCACAGCCAAGACCTAAAAAAAAATGGACAAAATATGAACACATTATGAACCGAAGGTCAAATTTGAACACGTGTACAGACAAATCTGATCAAATCTATTACTCTTGGCCTGTTAGCATGCAGGAGGTTACAGCATTACAGTCATTTTGACCAAATACACATTAGTTAAAATATGCTAAACTTATACTTCAGCATGTGACTATCTATTAGCAGCCATAATCTTGTATAAAAAGGACGTTAACAAATATTCAGGTGTAGCCTACTAAAAGCATAGCTTGAAAATACATTTTTGAAAAAGCCATATTCATTGCTTTTATAAAAATGTTATAGTTGGTTGCAATCCTGCTCTCAAACAATGTATGAAACAATTAAATACAGTGCAACAGATTTTACATTTTACAATATTCTGTGTGTTATCTGTTTAGCTATTCTGCAAAAAACGACACATTCTCAGACTGAACCAGTCCTCTTAAGTTTGCAGTGTAGTGACAGACTTTTCTCATATTTCAATACCATGTTGCTCAACCATTGGGGTCACTCTAACAAGAAGGAAAAAAACAAAACAAAAACAAACTAACAAACAACAATTCAAATTCAAAAAGTCATCTCAGAAGTTTAAAGCTTTATACTAATGCTCTTTAAAATACCAAAATTAACTGTTAAGAGTTGTTATCGCAGCATATCACCTCACCATTCCTCTCTTTGCATCTGTCACAAGTTATCACAACTATGGCCAAGAATAGAAAGGCAGTGTACCATTGCTCTAAGGTTCCTTTTATAGACTCTAAGTCATTTAAACCCATCTGTCCTTTCAGTACTATAACTTACAACTGTATTTGTGAGGAAATGTTATTTTGTTCAGTCAAAATAACTCTACTCCAAGGGTCTATGAGTGTTGTATATTCACACACACACACACACACACACACACGCACTCACATGTGTGTGTGTGTGTGTATGTGAAAAGAATAGTATGTGCATGTAGATACGAAAAGAGGCTACAAGCAAAACAAAAGTAGCCTATATAGACTGATGAAACTGAAGAAATAACTGCATTAATCATATTTAAATATTTTGTCTTTCATGCTGTAAAACAAGCAGTTTCTGTGCTTTAAAAACAAGACCCCAATACACTGACCTGAAGAACCTATACAAAGATTTGTATGATCAAACTGAAGAACCCCTATGTGCCAAAATTGTAAGACGATGAACCTAAGTGAAATCTTTTTGTATAAGGGCAAGTATAAAGCACTTACCGATGTCGAGACGAAGTAGGTGGAGGAGAAGGACAGACTTGCACCTCCAAGTTGGTGTGCAGGAGAGAGAGACGCTCGGTCAGAGGTCCGAATAGAGAGCCGCTTAACTCCTCCTCTCCTGCTCGCGGAGAACAAGGGATTGCTCCGTTTGGTGCTCCGTTATGTCACAGAGAGGTCATAAAATGCTTTGATGTGGTTTGATTCTGTCACTCTGAACTGAATCAGGCGTCTCAATAAATTTTTATTTCACTATTTTATTTCACTATTTTTTTTTCTCTCGTTAAGAACATAAAAAAGTGCAACTATATAATAGTTTGTGCTGTGGAAGGGTGCCATGTACCCCATGTTAAACATTTGTGAATTTATATTTTTATTAATAAGAAGGACCAATTATTAAAGTAGTTACGTTACATCTGTAAAACAGAGCACATTTATTTTGAAGAACTGCAAGCAATGTGAAGCTTTCATGTTACTTTTTACGCTTGCTTATTCAATCATTCGTTCATTCATTCTCAGTGATGATATTTCCAACTGGGTGGCCATGACAGCTCTGTGATTCTACTCAATTCCCAAGCATCTGACGAGCATCCGGTGTTTATATTGGCCGCACGCGCGCGCGCGCAGTACAACATTCGTTTACTCCTTTGTGCTGCAGATTTGATTAAAGTTATAACTAACTGCATACATTCAGGAATCAGTGTTCAAAGTGTGATTTGCGTGCGTTTGTGTAGTGTTTGGGAGACGTACTCCCTGCGGTGCATCTGTATTTGCGCAGTAGATCGTGTTCAATGGTTCTGATGGGACTGGACCCTTCCAACAAGGTAAAACACCTTATATCGTCTCCGCCCATATAAAGGTGACGAAAAAAATATGGCGAGACTTTAATAAGCGCAGGTAAGGCGCATGTGAGGAGCTGACATGGCCGCAGCTGATGTGAAAAAGGTTTTGCAATTAAAACATCAGCTGAAAGAATCATGTGAAGGACACACGGTAGGATGATGTCTGTCGCTGTGCAATTGACAACAAAAAGGTTTGGTATCGTTTTACACAAAGAATGTAAACAGACAAAGATAAACCGCTAGGGCAAGACAACACAAGCAATAACAGCTTATAATAAGACTTTTATTGTGAATTCTGTCTAATATTAGCATGTTGGGTAGGAGGCCGACACTATTAGAATAGTTGCATTAAGACAATAGTCAACTAAATAACAAACTGAAAGATCTAGATTTATCTTATATGTCACCACCTTTTTCATGTATGCTGTTTCTTGATTATTTATTTATTGGGCAGTCGTTTAACTGTTTAATTTCACTAAAAAAGCCACAAAATAATATATAAGATCAGTAATATAAATGTGACAATACCCCAGGTCTGCCCTACTTAGACCTAAAGTTTTGTTTTAATAAAAGGTAAAGTATGGTAAATTAATGGTATTACATTTTATTTATTTGATGCTCTTTGCACAGGGAAAAAAAAAAAAACTCTGAATAGAAAATGTAGTATGTCAGCAGCTGTTGACAGGGAGGTGGAGTTGATGGGGGGGCACTTGAGAGGGGGTCTTTCTAAAAATAACACTGCAGTTGTCTCTTATCTTGGCTGTCTGTCAATTTGGGCCGTGAAGGGACAACATGGCAGGACTTAATTTGCTTAAATGTGACATTCAATGCATTGGTGACTTTTGTAGTGCCTTATTAAAGTAGTATTTAGTTTGATATGACTGCGCAGTACAGAAGCCCCTCTACTGCACACGCGCAGTGCCATGTATTTTACCACCGGTGGGTGGCTGTTATTTCATTGCCCATTTATAGTACCTTAGCTGAGGTTTCCCTATACATAGAGCATGACCGGAGCGCTCGCTCAGCAAATTCACATTTTTAAACAGCCATGTTGAAATGGGTGGGACACACTGATATATAATTCTGTATGTGATAACCATGACATATGAGTTATTTTCAGTAACTTTTGATTGTATTGATTAGTGTTTGAAATGCAATCTAAAGACACTTGTATTTGATTCATAAACATGTCTTTATGACCATGGTGGAATAACACTTAATTTCCCAGTTTGCTCCAAGTTTACAATTAATGTGAAGAAGGTTTGCAAGATCTTAAACAAAACTTCTAACATGTAATTTTCTTATCTAGTTTGTTGAGAGATCTGCATCCACACTAACATTAATTAATGCTTGGATGATTGCTTCAGTTGTTCAGACTCTATAATTCAACAAAGTTCTCCTTTTATTGTAGTGCTAGTTCAACAACTTGTTGTTAATTGAAACCGTTTTTAAATTGAGTTTTGGCTTTGATTATTTAATTTAACCTGTTTCAGCTGCTGAAAATCTTGAAGAAATTGGAAGTATTGGACATTACACTTGAAATTCTTGCTGTAAGAGCTTAAATTATTACTTCACTTATTTTTAGGGAAATATGTTTCTCTCGAGCTTCCAGTATTCATTTTTTTGTTTGTAGGAAACAGGAATTGGAAAAGTCGTCAACTCCTTTCGGAAGCATGATGAAGCAGGAAAAGTGGCAAAAATATTGGTTAATCGATGGAAAACACTTGTTCCAAAAGACTCTATGAGGTATCATCTGGTCTTGGTACTAATCTGTAATTGGGGGGGAAAAAAGTTTTGAGATTTTCTTTTTTTTTTTTATGTGATGTACTGTACTCATAGTCACCATTTTTTTTTTGTTCCTTTTTGCAGTTTGAGCAGGGGAAAGCCTGATGACTGTCTAATCCAAAATGAACAGCCTAATAAAGACATTCAAGAAAGGAGTAAACATGAAAACAGCCAGCTTTCAGAGACCAACAATTCTAGAAAGAAGCCAAAAATCGAAAACTCCAGTACTGAAAAGAAAATGTCACAGAATGTCGACATTAAATGCAAAATCAAGCCAAGTAAATCCAAAATCGACTTGAATGGTGAAAAAAAGGATGAGCCAAGAAAAGATTCAAGTGTAAATCGGGGCTCAGGACATGGCAAGGAAAAGACGAGCGGTGAGCACACAAAACATGAAAGCAAAAAGACTGACAAGATAACCGGCATGACAAAAAAACCGGAGAATGCGAAACACGAAAAAACTCTGAAAAGACCTGAAGCAACGCAAAAGCAAAAAGTGAAGAGTGGAGATGCATGCAAGAAAGAAAAGATGGAGAAGGCCACAGACAAAGCAGTAGCAATGGAGGCTGACAAGCAGGCTGAAGATGTCTGTGAAAAGCCCTCCATGTCCTTCGAGGCCTACCTGAGCTATGACCTTGAGCCTCCCAAACGCAAAAAATCCTTCAGCGTTGCTAAGAACCCGAAGAGACTTAAAACCGCCCACAAAGAGATCTCTGGTCTGTCTCTTGTGAAGACAAGCAAAGTAGTAACAGAAGACCCAATGACAACGGTATACAAATATAACCTGCATATGTTGCTTTTGGTGGTTTTTCTCCAATCCTTTAAAAAAATTTGCTCTGCCAGAATGAAAACGATGTTCAAAACATATGTACTTGAGTTGAGAGAGTTTCACGCTCTCCTGTAGTTTTCAGATCGAGTCATATTGGATCAGTTTGCCAAACGTGGAGTAACCAATGATGCTTAATGTTACGGATATCACACTTGAAACATGCAACTAAGATTTAAGAGCTTTGTAACCCAGTCACTTTCCATTATTTTATCCTGTAGAAAAGAAAGCAAATTGTTCATCGCAAAGCTTAAGCACAACACTTAATCTTTCACCTTCTGTTTGATTGTGTGTCATTTGTAACTACCTGCTTGATTCTTACTGTACATTTCTGCTGTAGTCACCTCTTATAACCTACTCCTAAATATAAAGTAGAAAATTGAAAGTTGTATAAGTTTTAAATGATAACTTTTCTTTTAAACCCCAGGTTCCTGAGCAGTCAGTGCTGGATTTGCTAAACATTCCTTTGCCGACCAGTTTTCCCGAATGCGGGGATGTTTCTCAGTATCAGTACTTCAGCGAAAAGAAAGGTGGGTCAAAGCTTTGCATCTCCTGGGTTTTTCCACATGTTCTCAAATCCCAAAAGCTTGACATTGCTACAATAGAAATGTTCTTGGCTATCCATTTTTTTTTCTTTTTCTAGTGGATAGAAAGGTGATTGATGTCTGCGAAGAGGCCCCGGTCTTCATTGGCCAAAGGCTGAAGAATAAGATGCAGGTGTACTCCGGGAGTAAGATGGCGTACCTGCCCACCATGATGACGCTGTACCAGCAGTGCATCCGAACGCTGCAGAACAACATTGACTGTACGTGACTCCATGCTCAATATTAGAACGGCGGGAGGTCAGGTGAGCTTTGTTTTAAAGACTTTGGCCGTTTTGCAGCTCTCTATGAAATTGGAGGTGTGCCGTTTGAGATCTTGGAGCCGGTGCTAGAGCGCTGCACGCCTGAACAGCTGCTCCGGATCGAGGAGTGTAATCCAGTAAGAAGCTCACTGTTGCCTTTCATAGTGTCAACGCTGGAAACTGTGTGCCATATAGATATAAATTCACTCAACCACTCATGCCTATTTATTAATAACATTTGGCATAAAAGTCATTTTAAAATGGCATTAAAGTATGGGAATATTTGAAGTTTTGTCTAAATTTCAGCTTTACAAATTCTGTTGTTTTTTTTGTTTTTTTCCTACACCTTTGTGAGCATCTTTCCCCGTTTTTATAAACAAAATTGTCCATGTCTACAAAACAAAGTGCAAGCTTTTAAACATGCATCTAGCTCAAAAAGGGTATGAAATGTAAAAATGTCCTTGTTTTCATTTTTTTTTTTCATTCCCAATATGCGTTTTGTATTTCTGACGCAGGTGTACATTGGGGTGACGGACCACCTGTGGGAGAGACACTGCCAGAAAGACTTCAGAAACGCTCAGCTGGAGGAGTACGAGTCCTGGAGAGAGATGCACCTCCGCATGTCCAAAGAGAGGGAGAGGAAACTAAAGCAAATCACAAAGAGCATCGTCTCTGCTCACTCCGGGAAGCCCAAAGGTAATTGGGTGCTCTGCGGTTTCTCATTGTTACTCTCCCTTGTTTCTTTCTTGCATATGTTATGGGAATTGTTTACCCAAAAATTAAGTTGTTCCTTCTAGAGAAATGCATTTCATCTCTTGCTGAGCAATGAATGCTCTGGAAGAAATGTTTTGAAGTTTAAAAACTAGCATACGATGTTAACTGATGGACTGGACTGCAGTGGTGTGGATCCATTGGTGATGTAATGATAAACGCAAATTTTTTTCCAAATCCGTTCTGAGGAAGATGCACATTCAGCAGATTTTCATTATTTCTTTAATGTCTCAAAGCAGCTCTGAGCACTCGTCTCTTAATTTGCATGGTATAAACGATACTAAAATATCTACTGCTCTAAACGAATGTCATGTTGCTCAGTGCTGGGGTCATGAGTTTCAGCTTCTTGAAGCTGCTTCCTCCTACTGTAGATGTTAGCAGATGTTTAATTCTGCTCTTTAGATTGACTTTTGGGAGGTGATTTAGAAGTGTAATCTGTAAGTGTTTCTCCAGAGTGGGAACAGTTGTTTGTTGGTGATCTGAGCTTGAAGGCTCATAAATGCAGTTGGCTTCTGTGGTAATACCATCTGTCTGCTCAGACTATGAATAGATTTAGAGTGCCACTGTGACTGTGGGGTTAATGGCAGTAGATGGATACAGCTGAATTTTAATACCTTCCAACTTTCGTTTTCATCTTCATTAAGGCTCTTTTTTTGGGCTCATTTGATTTGTTTAATCTTCTAAATGATTTTTAGCATGGATGGGATCACAGCAGTTGTCTTGCAGTTGATCTTAGCACTTTGACTAAATCTCTCTGCCCTTGTTTGCTATTAAAAGATGCATAATGTTTAAAAATGACATTAATATTTATTATCCTTTTTTTTGTTTTTTTAACCAAATTTAAAAAAAAAATCCTTCTTGACAAAATGTAAAAAAATTAGCTCCCTTTTCGATTTCCTCTGTTTTTGGAACATTTTAATGAAGTGACAGGAGAATTAACTGTACTATTTTATTTATTTATTTATTTTTAAAGCTTTTTATGTAATTTCTTGTTTCTTGAAAAAGAAGAAACATTTAGAACACATACAACGTCATCTAGAGCACTAAAATAGCCAGCCATAGGAAAAGTTTCTTTCCTCAGGACATCTACCTTGACCAGTTAAATGTTCTCCCCAAATAACTATACATATATTTATTATACAAATGCTATTGTTTTTATAAATGTAAAATCTAAGTAGATTTGAGAAAACAGTGTCTCAAAAATACTGAAAATAGCATTTCTTCTTCATTGCTACACCATACACCAAAAAATAAAAAAATATATATTTCTGTTTAAAAAATATATTTTACACCAAATAATGTGTATGTAGCCCATTTTGGATGGTAGTTGTAAGGAAATTTCAACATTTTCAAGGAATAATCTATGACTTTATTGCCATCCAAATCAAGAATGTCAGTGTTTTTTCTCCCACCAGCTGCTTTAACTTTGCTTTTAAAAGTCTGTTGTCTGTTTTTTAGGCAGGCAGGTGAAAATGGCGTTTATTCACTCAGCTGCTAAGCCACCTAGAAATGTGAGGATCCGGCAGGAGATTCACGGCACGGCCGGCCCCGTGACGCTCCCTCACCCAGCAGACAGAGCCAGGTCAGTTCAGACCAGATTAGGCCGGGAGGGCCACAATCAGCCCTTTTGGTGAAAGAGCCAGCTGTGTGTACATCACCGTTCTAGAATTAATAAAACAACTGCGTAAATATCATGCCGTGTGAAACAAAAAATGAGGTTGAAGGATTTGAAGAAATGTTAGCATTACATCACTCGCTCACCAATAGATGTGAATGGGTGCCGTCAGAATTAAGCATCAAACAAATCCATCAAGACTCCATTATTTAACTTTTAGCCATTCAAATATTGAGGCAAAAGTTTTTGTTTTATGCAAAAGTATGGGCACCCCTTGCAGAAACAATTTGAGAGATTATACAAAATGCCTGTTGTTGTTGTTTTATTTAGTACTATCCTGAGTTAGATATTTTACACAAGATGTTTACATATAGTCAAAATCAAGACAAGATCATTCCTTTTGTTTTGTGACGGTTGTTCGTGAGTCCCTTGTTTGTTCTGAACAGTTAAACTGAGCACTAATCTTCAGAAAAATCCTCCAGCTGCTGCAGATTCTTCACTTTTCTATAATATCTTCTGTTGCTTCCAAAAGGCAGTAGTATATGGAAAAAATCCTGTTGGATGAATTCAAAGATGGCTCTCGAAATCATATACAGTCACTGTTGGAAAGGTTCAAATATGCAAAAGATGCTGGAAAACTGAAGAATCTGCAGCAGCTGGAGGATTTTTGTAAAAAGTTGTAAAGAGCTCTAAATACACTTCTCCAAATCTGTTTTGAAGGAACATGTTTACAGAAAATGTTTAGTTTGAGTTTTAGTTGATCCTAAAACATCACGGTGTCATGTAATTCATAATAAAACTTTTTTTTTTTTTTTTTAAGAGAGAGAGAGACCGAGAGAGTGGGTATTGAACTGAAAACAAAGGGTTTCCTTCCGCTTCCATTTAGCGTTAGTGATCCACAGCAGTGTTAGTGTTAATGCTAATCACTGAGCTGATGAATCTCATTTAAAGAAAATGTCACTCCGCTCCACAGTAGTGTGAAACCCAGTGAGATTCGGGGAAGATCCAGCTTCAGCGAGCCTACAAAACCTTCCACTAACAACTCTGGCCAAGCCCAAGACCCCCGGAAGATTAAAAGTGAGTTTTCCCAAGTATTCGGCAATGCCTACAAAGTCTAAACTTTATTTGGCGGGAGTCAGTGCATATTCCAATCATTATAACACTTGTAGATGTAATAGTAGCCCAAAGCCTGTGTGTTCTGGTAGTTTATCTGGTTTGCAGATTTGAGCCTGAATCACACATTACCAACATCCAATCAGCTTTCTTTTACAGCTTTTAGACATTTCTAGAGTAGTTTCTTTTATTTAACATTTTGAAATCATTTGATTTAAACCGGATTTAGCTTGTTTTAATGTGCTGTGTTTGTCTTGTATGTTCACAGGAGTGGCACCCATGATGGCAAAGTCCCTAAAGGCCTTTAAAAAGCAGCTTAGTCGCAGATGAATGTAGCAGATCATACTGAAAGTACATCATTCCTCGCCCACCTTTATCGTCTAAACCATGCTCTTTTGTTTTTTTGTTTTTTTCCTCCCCTGTCCCTCCCCCGTGGCTCGAGAAGGACATCATGTGATTTGTAATTCCACAAGATTCTTACAGTATTGATGAAATATGATCAACTTTGTACTTATTTGTATGAACAATAGTTGCACTTTTGTCTCTTTCTATATATTTTTTTTCAATCATGACCGACATGGTTTGAATTCTGAAATTAAAACTAAATAACCACAAAATGTGTTGTCTGCTTGTCTGCCAGGTGTGCTACCAAACTCAAGCGGTTTGTCTCCATCTAGGGGGGGGAACGATGTTAAAAATATAAAAAGTACTAGTCTTATAAGCATGCATACAGTAGTGAGAATAGAAAACTAAGCATATCATCTTAAAAGCAGAAGCATTTTAGAGCAAATCCATCTGTCAGTTGGTAATGTGGCTAATGCTACCACATCAGTGTATAATGTGCTAGAATGGTTAAGCACTCTTTTGCTGCATGTACCAATCCTGTAAAAGTTTTACTGTAAAGTATCATTTTGACCTCAGTTTTGTGTTAAATCTGGGTCCTGAAGCAAAAGCACTTTAAGGCTCGAGGTTCACTCTTAAAAATTAACTGGGTAGTTATCAATTAAAAAAATATGTAAAGAGTATTTTGTCAAATATATGAGTGAATTCTCTCTCTGAGTATAATTTGTGTCGGGTGTACCTTACAAACTCTTTAAATGCAGGAAATGATTGAGACAGGGATAACTGCAGGCTGGAGCAATGGGCGTGGCTAAAGGTAAGGGCGTGCCAAAAGGTTTCTCATTGGTGGAATGAGCTTCTCC
>JAUCMS010000013.1:406367-417337 GCA_032357445.1 Enteromius radiatus | reverse complement strand
TACAAATATATTATGTAAAGAAAAACTTTTATTTTGGATGCGATTAATCGCGATTAATCATTGCCCAGCACTACTTCAAAGATATGCCCCAAGATATGTTTGATTGTTAGTCAACCCTGGACTTGATGTTGCTCTACCAAATTCAGTTAACATGTCCTTGGTTTTGTCCATAATAAATTGAACATTTTTGGTTGGTCTAAATGTTTTAAAAGGTGAAGAATAGCATTCTCCACAACTCTGCCTTCTCTGTAGGCAATTGTTATGGGTCAAGGCAGGTTTCAGTCTACTTTAAAATCAGTTCCTTTGCTATACATAAGAACTATGGCTAAACTGTTTTAAATGCAAAAGGGTGCTCTGACCAAATCACTTGATTTAGTTAACTCAAAAGCAATAAAGAGGAAACAGAAGATGTCAAATGGTTTTTGTGCTATCTAATAAGAGCTTGAAAAGAGAATCTCATAGCCGTAGCAGTTAAGATGAGACTAAATAAGCGGCTAATTTGAATTGCCAGTTCCTGACAGCTCTGTGAAATCTGTGATTTCTTTTGTTCCCATCTCTCCTCACTTCAATGTGACCCTTTGACAGATACCTCGGATTATTCTGACTCACCCCTCTACCTCAGATGAGGACGTGGAGCCCCTGACGCAGGGCCCAGATGATGGGGACTTTGATTCTGACTTCAGCGACTCGGACAGTCACATCTACTCTGACTGCTTCAACAGCGCTTTCTATCCTCTGTGAAAGATAGAGAAGCAGGTACTCTTTTCACGCTTGTCATTCATGTGTCCTTTGAAATTAAATTACCCTGATAAACTGTATCACATTTGGCTAGCTTTATAGCCTTTATAGTCTTCCTTTATAGTTTTCCGTATGATAAATGTATATATGCTTTTCATTCATTCACATGTCCCTGAGATCATTATAAGCATAAGATCAAGGATGTCCAGGATGTGCCTTTATTCCTCCACAGAAGTAAACACGCTAAATAGATCTCAGATTTGCATGGAAACGCTGATGGCAAATCATTGATCGGAATACGCACTGAGGTGTGATTCATTGTATTTACACAACACCACAGCACAAATAGTCACCGTCACTTGAAATTGAAAAACTGAGATGAACAGAGAGAACTTAATTTAACTGGAGATTTCTATCAGGTAGCTGCCAGACTCCAGGCAATTTTCTGGATCATTTTTGTGCTGTAAAAAGATGACAAATGTGTTCTTTTCTTTTCAGAAAATAAGGATTAATGCCCTCTCTCTCTCTCTCTTTTTGTGAATACAGATGTGCCTGTGTCCTACGGTTAAGTGGAATTGTTCTGCTGTGGTCCACAGTCACTGGAGCAGAAAATGAGTGACACGGGATCGATACTTCAGGCAAAGTCCACAGTAACACGATGCTTGCACCAATAAAAAATTGGAACTGTTATGAAAACAATTGTGTGAAGGCAATATAGAGCAAGTGGAAGGTAAATAGATGATATTTTTCTAAAATAGTGCTTATATAAATTTTACACGCTCTTAAATAGACCTTACTTGCTTTGTGTATGCTTCATTGAATGTTTTTACTAGCATCATTTATAAGTTCTCAAAAATGAAATAAACTTTCAAAAAATGTCATTGTGCCAGTCAGCTGTGTAATGTTATGAATAATATCTCTGAAGCGTAGAGCTGCTGTGAATATTTTGATGTGGATATCCAGCTTAGCAGCACAGAACTCACCTCAGCCACTGAACCACGGAGATCTATGAAGACCACTGACAGATCACAGAGTTGTCCAATACTGTTTGAGTGTAATTAATATTTAATTATTTTGATTTGCTCTATGATGGTAAAGCTCCTTGTTTAAAGGGTTACTCCACATCAAAATGAAGATTTGGTCATTGATCACTTACCCCCGTGTCGTTTCAAACCCGTAAAAGCTTCATTCAACTTCTGAACTCAGTTTAAGATATTTTGGATGAAAATTCGGGAGGCTTGTGACTTTCCCATTGACTGCCAAATAAACTAAACTGACAAGGTCTAGAACAATAAGGACATCGTCAAAATACTCCATCTGCCATCATTGGTTCAACTGCTTACATAAAGATAGGGGGAAACTCATTAATATTTTCTGAAACATGCAGTAAGTGAGGTTTTCTCAATGAATGATACGTTTATTTATATTATGACATGACATCAGTCATACTCTCACTTATGGTCATGAGCTTTGGGTCATGGATACAGATGGCCGAAATGAGTAAGTCAGAGACAGACTAAACTCACACAAACTAGAGCTCATACAGTAATTGTGAACTTATTTAATCACTTCCTAATTCTTAACATTTTTAAGTGAATTATCATTACTATTATTGCTTTATGTTCTTTTTTGAATAAACAGAGATCATCCATCCTTTAGTAGTTACAATTTCATTACAATTACAGTTACAATTAAGTACATAATTAGGTAATTAATCTGTATTATGACACCTTAAAACAAAGTGTCCCCTTTCAGGCAGTCACTATGATGTTATTGACTGACGTCATGGGGTCCTGCCTGGGAAACGAATTGATGGCTTCAATTCATGGCTTTGCTTAGATCACGGCTTTCTTTTATTAGAAGGCTATCTTGGTCCTCTACCCCTTCCAGTTCGGTGGGCCATAAAGGCTCCTCTGCCGCATCGGCTAGTGGCTGTGACGAGGCTAGTGACAAAGGTCACGGCTTGGGCCCTCGGTCAGGTGATGTCCACCATGGTGGTCCAGGAGCGCCATCTCTGGCTGAACCTGCTGCAGATGAGTGATGCCGATAAAGTTTGGCGACACTGTTGAGAAATTTGCTCAACAGTTCTTGGCAGTCCAGAAACAGATGGAGGCCATCAAGCATATCCTGCCAAAGCTCTGGGTGCCACGCCTCCGTCTGGATGTCGCCAACGACGCCCCCCAGCTCCTTCTACATTAGCTCTGCCCCCCGGCAGCTCCGAAGAAGGTGACACCTCAGAAGGGGCATTGAGCTAGCCATTGTAAGGGGGCGCAGCCTGTCCCAAACCCGGTCGCCGCTAAGTCTACCCAGAAAACCACGAAGCAGCCCTGAGACAGGCTACCCAGAGATGAGGAGAATTGATCTGGTGGTTAAATGTGTTCCAGCAAGATAAGTACTGAAAATTTGGAAGCCGCTCGTGCCACACTTAGGACTTCAACAACTGAGAGCAAGGCAGTTTCGGTCAAACGTCCACTTAGAAACCAGACTGGTTGCTGTCAAGGAGGTTCTTCTGTGTGAGAAAGGCAGAGACTTGATTAAATACAGCTCGTTCAAGTGTTTTTTCCAATGAAAGGAAGAAATGAAACTGGTCTGTAGTTCTCTAAGAGATGGGTTTCTTAATAAGTGGGGTTATATGAGCCTATCTAAATGCTGAGGGAAAAGCACCAGTGTGAAGGTATAGGTGCAGGAGAAAATACTTAAATGAGTTGAGATAGAATAGGATCAAGCAGACAAGTAGTAGGATGATTAAAAAGGATGAGTTTGGAGACCTCTGCCACAGAGTGAAAAAAAAGGGATGGCTCAAAATTAAAATTAAAATTTGATGTTTATCGCTTACCCCCAGGACATCCAAGATGTAGGTGACTTTGTTTCTTCAATAGAACACAAACAAAGATTTTTAACTCGTAACTGCGGTCTGTCTATCATACGATGGTCATTAGTTGGCATCAAACATTCCAAAACGTTAAGAGTAAAAGACGAAACCAAATTAAACCCTGCAACTTGTGAAGATAATACTGAGAAAGCATACCCTGTTCTACTTTGGACAGGAACGTAGCTGAAGTCCCATCTTTCCCATACAAGGTTTCAGAAAACTTACTTGTGGACAACAATTTAGGTGCATAAGAAAGATTAGAGGTTATTTTAACCCTCTTAAAGGATAGCAGAAGATCTATCGAGGGAACACAGGCTCTGGTGCTATACCATTGACTTACATTGGATGTGCTTAAGTCATTACACATGGACCCCAGCCCTCTACCGGTTCTCACAGATTCATTGAGAGAGGGCCTGGTGCCAGACACTCTGCCATGCCTATTGAGGGGATGGGGGAGCTCAACAGGGTCTACTGCATTAACTCTCTGGTGCAGTGATAGCAAGCTGACCCGAAGCCTCTCAGTCTTTTACCCATTTGAGGTAAGAACACAGGAGGATATTGGCTTCACACAAAGGCTATAGAACGCAGTCAACATGCTGGGGGTCATCCAGCCCACACGGCTCAACAGATTTCTGCCTAGCGAGGCACCACAAGCCAGCACCCAGGAGGATGCAACACTACTAGTGTGATAAGCCAGGGTGATGACATCCACCATCTTGTGTGCCATCCTCTGCTTTGAAGATGGCATTCCCCTTCTGCCGGCCCCTGTAGCAGACAAAGATCTGGTCTGAGATCCTGTAGCTTTTTTGTCTGGTCAACGTAACATCTTAAGGCTTTAACAGGACAAGCAAAACTAGGGCTGCGTCAGCCTCCTCTGGGGGCATTCCTTGCAGGCTCAAAACCTGACCCCTGAAAGGAGTGGTAAGAACCTACATAGCTGGGCTGGGGCCTCAAGAGATCCTGGGAGTCAGTCGGCCAAAACTCTAGACATGATTCGTCAACTGAAAACACAAACAGGTCCCCTACCCTTTTGATGGAAGCCAGTAAGATCAGGTGCATACTTTTCATTAATAGAAACTTTAGTTCAACTTTCTGCAGGGGCTCAAATGGGCCCTGCTTTAGTGCTCTAAGCACTAGAGACAGGCTGCAAGAGAGTATAGAGGGGGGCTGGGAAGGATTTAACCCGCCTGGGAGAAACACATAATTATGCCATCCCTGTAGCCAGATGTGTTCCAGTGCATCCATGCCAAGTGTTCCCTCGGTCAGGGAGTAAAACAGCTGGCATGTAACGTTTATCTATATGTTAACTACAGTCTGTGCCCAATTACTGTGTGCTTATGGGACTGAAGTGTTATTTTCTTATGTTCAAACCCACTGGGTCATGGTTGTGTTTAAGCTGCTAATTTTGTATTTAGCATGTTAATCTTAAGATGATGGGCAGAGGATGGGTCGCTGTGACCACAGGGGAAATAACGACGAAATAATCGACGGCTCATGCAAACACACACTCTCTCTCTCAGGGCTCGCTCCTCTTGTGCTCTGTGCTCAGGTAATATTATCCCTCTTCACTGGACGTTTTATCAATGTATGTAACAATCATGTGATTGAGGCGATGATTTGACAATATCATTATCAACTCTATGACAGAGCTTGTGAGATATATTAATTGATCTCGGTGACTTCCCTTCTTGCATGGTTGTGCTTCAGCTTTAATAATCTTGTTTAGCACCTCTACATCTGCATTTGGCAGAGGCTTAGATCCAAAATGACCTAGGCCCTGTTTATGCCTGGTATTAGCATCCAGCTCAGGTAACCAATCACAAGCCAACAGCTGAAACAGATCAGCGTTCATACACGGTGTAATATGCGTCCCCTGTGAGCGCTTCTGATTGGGATTTTGAGGGACAGTCTCTGATTTCATAACTAGATGCATTACATTTCTATATCAAGTATGTTACTGGAGGTTGATGGATAAAAACACAAAACATTGACACATATTGATCCTAAAAATTGTTTTTGTTCATGAGTGGTAACTCACTGTCATTTTATTTGGATTAATCAGTGCATTCAAACTATGAATGTTATCAGTAAATATGCTCCCAAAAATCCATGAACTTCATATTGAAGTTCACCATGCACAATATCTTCATTTTGCTCGTCATGTGATAGTTTTTATATTTATTTTTGTCTAATTTTGACCTATGTATCCCTTTTTTCTAGTTCTAGTTTCTAGTTAGATATTCTTTACCAGTGCCAAAGACTCATTTCCATTCTATGAATATGAATAACAAGTAATGGACAAACAATTCTGGCCAGAAAAAAAATTAAGTATAATTTGAAGCAATTTGCATTCAGAAAGCAAGTAGTCACATGGAATTTACAATCTTGGTGGTTTACCGTAGCATACTTAGCAGGTGAAGAAGATGGCCTTTTTAAAAATAGTCTGGTCAATTTCCCAGGAAGATCTGAGCAGTAACTAATCACATGTAATCTGGATTATGCAATCAGATTCCAAACATTAAATACCTATAATTAAAATACTCATAATCAGACTAGATTTACTTTTTTATGGATTACATGATTACATCTTATTTATACATTAGCAATACTATATACACAATTTACTGCGTTACTTAGTTTCCTTTCCATTCCTTTCTAAAATACCTACGATTCTGAACATTCACACACAAGCTGGCTGGCTATATACAGCATTTGACCACTGGATTAAAAAAAAGATCTTCTCAGGTTTATGAAGTTTTAACATCACATCAATTACTGATTAACTAACCTAATATCATTTTATTTTAAGTACTGCATTTGCATGTTTGCATGATTGTCTGATGTTGGACATGCAGGTAAACAAATAAAATATGTTTTTTCATATTGTTAATTACAATGAAAGGAATATAGTTTTTTAATACTAATATGACACAAGATTATTTTAGCAACTTAGAAAGTAGTCTGATTATATTACCTAAAATGTGTTGTAAAATGGATTATGTTGCTAACTACCATTTTTGTCATGTAACTTGAAATCAATAACACATTTCAGTTGGTGTGTTTGAAGTGTATACGACTAAACTTGAAATTGGTTAGATAATCATGTTCTCTGCAGCATGAAGAGCTAATTTAGCACAACACATACCTGTTTATAAATTACAGCCTGAGCGATGTGGATATAGGGTAATCTTAAAGGTAATACTTTGAGCATTGCTAGAAGCCAATCTTTTAAGGAAATCCTCTTGAGAGAACGTATGCTCCTCAAGAGTGGAAATAGATTGGACGAAGACCTCTAACTGAATAAGTACAATCTCTTTCGCAAACACAATGGATGGACTAAAAAAAGATTGCCTGAACTCATCCTCAGGTATATTTATTGGTTTACAGTCCATATTCCTATTTAAATCTAACCGGGCTGCTTTATTTTCATGTGCTTGCCCACTTGCTAAACGTCGTCTAAACCTCATTTCTGAATCTAGCAAACAGCTTGACAGGAGAAGAAAAGAAAATGAACTGTATGGTTGCCATGACAAAATCCTGTCCTCTAAAATTTGACTCGGCTATATCTGAGTGACCAGAGAAAACATTTCATCCCACTGTGCCACAGAGGTGATCCGTGTGACTCTGATGCGTTGGCGGAATCACATGACACTGAGGTTACCGAGACGCTGCCCCTCTCCCGAGAGTGATTATTCCAGCGTTAGGAGGCTTATGGAGTGATGGACACTACCAGCTGTGGCTAGAATGCGCAACACGCCATGCTGAGAAGATTGCGGCCCATTCTTTTAGATGGCGTTCACTGGCGTGGTTAAGAGTAATTACAGAAGGTGGACGCTGCAGGTGGGCACGTACCAGAATAGTAATACGATTTGTTTGGAAACACTTGATGATTCATTATTTTGAAGTTGAACGCTGAATAATCCGGGCGACTGAAGCACCTCCTATGTTTACTGATTAGCCAGGGGTGGCTTGTTTTTTTTCCCTTCTTTTCCCATTTCTTACAGACTCGCAGGGTCTGTCTGAGCCTTTTTTTCCTTCTCCAGGCACAGCTTCAGTAAGCTCAGAATTAACTGAGGAGAACAGAGTGAGAACGGTTCAATTACTGACAGCTTTCTTCTTCTTGTTTTTCACCTCCCAGAGTTTCAGATCCACTGAGTACATTCTCCTGACACCCAAATCTGAAAAAAAAAAAAACCCCAAACAAACTATAAACTCATTTTAAAATCACTAGAGAAAATCACTTTATCGAGACCGATTGATTTAGAGGCAGTATCTACAATAGAAGAGTAATGTCCCAGTTCTGCACTCGAGTCAGGTATCATTGATCAACCTCAACAGCTGTGACCCTGATGGCAAAGGTGCTTGTCTATTCAGTGTATTCACTGGGGGGGGGGTAATTCTGCAGTAATACCAGAGTTAACAAGAAATATTTAAAACGACACCAAAAACAGATATGAATGAACTAGACTTCTGCATTATTGAGTGAGTCCAAAACAAACACCATCTGTCTCTAAGTTGAAATGCTCATCATTGGGCACAGCATTAGAAGTAGAAACAGCTCTATTATGAATAAAGAAATTGAATTTATACAGGCTAAAACTAAAATGTTTTTGTTTGTTTGTTTTTTGCTTTCATGGCATTAGAAAGAAAAGTCTACAGTGATCGAAAAAGTATTTGGATGCTGAATATGGCTATATATCAGCACGGCTGTGATTCAGCCATAAACATGAGCCAATAATACTGAAAAATAAAATTTAATAAACAATAGTAGCTATCATAAAGGTTGCTAAGTAATTCAGTTAAACGCACAAAGGCAGTGCTCTGATACAGCGTTATATTAGATATACCCAAAATCAATTCAAGCTCCTGTTTAACCAGAGACATCAGAGCCAGAAGTACATTTTAGAAGAGCTGGAGGAGATGAGGCTGTTCTCGATGGGTTCTGAGGACCAGAAGTAACTGCTGCATAACAATATGTAAATAGATACTTCCAGTAAGATCGTCCAGTCATCATGGACAGCAATGTTGTGGCTGTAATTGTTGTCATGGGCTCCCTGCAGTCTGCAGTCTATTTGAGGCTTTCTTGGCTCTATAAATGGAAGCCTACAGCACTCAAGAGTTATCACGACACTACACACTCTCACTCATGTCAAGCTGAACACGGAGGGCTCATGAACGCCAGGGTAGCAGTCTCTATACATCCAAGCTTTCAGCACAAGCACACACATGGCTTTGGAAAAACCACACAGGACCTTGGGAAAGGTAAGTGGCCAAATGGCCAAAAAGCCCCAGGCTATAGAAAAGAAAGTCAAGTGGATACAGCAAGGATATTATTTTGTGAGTTTCTTCCTGCAGGACTGACAGTGACTCCATTTAACCTGAAACGTTTTTTTTTTTTTCTTTTTCTTTTGCAGTATTAAGTGTGTAGCGGAGTTGAATTAGACTTTTAATTTCAGCGTATGTTTGAGAGCCGTATACTGTCACTCAGAAAAAACAAAAAAGACAATCTGAAACGGTTGCTGCTGAAAAGTCAATGCTCAGAAAGGCAACAGGTGTACGGGAATGAAACAATATTTCAGCACAACAACTACTGTATGTAACAGTTGAGCTGTATATAAACATGTGAAATTAGTTCTATTCTTTACTAATTTCTCAGCACTAGCCAAATCATTCATTTGAGTCATATAACTAATATATAGATTTAAATGAGGCTTCTTATGTCTGCACTGATGTATAATGTTGATCATAATATAATTTGACTGTATAAATGCTAATAGGCTTGGACTGGCTCTTATTACATTACTCCCGGGGCTGGGGAGTGTTACGTGAGTGTTGTGTACCTAACGCCTTGTGGTGGCTCTTCTTCGCGTGTGTGGTGTTGCACAAGCTATATTTATCTATGAGGCATTTACTTTTACTGTTTGTTTAGCGTTTAGCTTTTAATTTGTATCCAAAAACTTTGCAGTTTACCATCACGCACAATCAGTTATGTGTTCAAGTAATGGCAGCTGAGTTTTCAGCTATTTTTTCGAAGCATATGAAAGACTAAAGGCAGCAGAGTGCAAGAGGAGATGTCTCTGTGAGCATTGTAAATAGAAGCCTGCTAGTGTTTCCCAGCTTTGATGCAGTCTCTTATCATATGGCAAAACCCACAGGCCCTTGACAGCCTTTGGACTCTTTGAGCTGTGGGCAGAGGCGAGCTGGAAGTGGCACGGGTGTGCTCACTCAAGTGGGAGGGAGGGGGTTTCTTCTAAAACCCAACGGCACACCCACATGTGGATTTTAAAACCCAGCTGACATGCTAGCATTTATGCAAACTTAACTCACTGGCATTCAAAACATGTGGCTTCAGTCTGCTGCCAAAGGCATTCTGTTTTTGTTTATCCTGCGCTGACTGCAAAGCTCCTCTCAAGACAGCGACAACTGAATCAGACATTAGATAAGTACCTACTGCCTATGGTAATTTCAAAGAAGACAGCAGGGAATGAAAATAGATGGTTATTTAAAGTGAAAACCGATAACGAGACAAGTTATTACTTAAAAATAACAAGACATGTAAAAACCCTTTAGTGCACACGTTTTTATTTTCTTATATTTAGTATATGTAATGCCCTGTTGACACATGAATGGGCTCAAATTTTAGTCTTTTAAGGTAGTAAGCATTCAGATGTTGTTTTTGTGAATGCAACATTTTATGGAAATAATAAACCCGACGTCAACCTACCCAAGGCCCCTTATGTAATTTTCTGTAATAAGAAAGTAAAATAATTACTGGATTACCTCAAATTCCTCAAGGCTTTGTTGGGAAGAAATGGAGCAGAAAAAATACCATTGTCACCATATTTTGTACACATAGTGATTAGAGTGTCCTTGCATCCTACAGCCTATTTTTAATTGCATTTTAAGGCATTGTCACAATCAGATTACAACACGCGATTGGTTCTTTACTGGCCAAAAAGGGATGCAGATAGGTAGAAAAAACCTTCTGGCATATTTGTGTGTACTGTATATGGAAGTGGCCCTACTTGCGCCATTCTTGTTTGAACCACTGGCACTGGAGTTGGGTGCGAGAACAAGAATACTAAAGACCCCCTCACCAGAGATGGAAGAAGTACACGCATCCTTCACTCAAGTAGAAGTATAGACACTCGTATTTAAAAATACTCTGGTAAAAGTAGAAGCCATTACTACTATCTGTATTAGTATCACGCTGACGCTCACGTCATACTGACATATTAAGTAAGGAATAATTGACAACGAGCCGTTGATTGCACACATTATTTTTCCGCTTATACTACGGTTGCCACACCTCAAGACATCGATCAGATGATATATTTCAAGGGATTCGTCCGGTTTTTCT
>JAUCMS010000013.1:316134-333684 GCA_032357445.1 Enteromius radiatus | reverse complement strand
ACCAGGACGTTTTAGAGCACTTCATGCTTCCTGCTGCTGACCAACTTTATGGAGATGCAGATTTCATTTTCCAACAGGACTTGGCACCTGCATACATTGTCAAAGCTACCAGGACCTGGTTTAAGGACCATAGTATCCCTGATCTTAATTGGCCAGCAAACTCACCTGACCTTAACCCCATAGAAAAGCTATGGGGTATTGTGAAGAGGAAGATGCGATATGCTAGACCCAACAATGCAGAAGATCAACTCCATGCCACGCCGCATTGCTGCAGTAATTCAGGCAAAAGGAGGTTTTCATTAGTTGTCAGTTATAATGATCAAAATTAAAAGAAATAAACACTTGAAATATATCAGTCTGTGTGAAATGAATGTATACATTATACAAGTTTCACTTGAATAGAATTTGTGAAATAAATCCACGTTTTGAAGATATTCTAATTACGGTCCACTTGACATCATTCACCATACTGTAGGTTCGCACTCAGCCACTGGGTTCACAGACCATCGGCTGTGCAGGATTGTGTCATCTTTGAGGATGCCACAGTGATTACTATGTTGAATGAATATTTGTTCTTTTTGTTGTGCTACTATACTTTTGCATAGCTCTGCCACTTGGTGGTGTTATGAGGCAGAAAAAACATATTAGCTATAAATAGGGAACCGTTGGTCCGATCGGCTTAAAATTGGTTATGCAGCAACTTGGTCCAGCGTGACCACGCTCTGAACTGCTATGTCATCTGTCCAACGAAGTTGCGAGACGTCACCGACCAGGAAGGATAAGAGCATGTGCGAAGTAGTGCACGCCAGCCCTCAGGCATGAAGCAAGTGCCCAGGAGGGGGTGCAGGGGGTGTGGCAAGAGACGCAGTTATATTCATAACCCTGAGACGTTCCTTTTCAGAAACTCACAGAACTCAGAACTTCTTTGGACAGGGGTGCACTATCATGCCCATTGTCTGCGAGAGAAGATCCCTCCTGAGTGGAATCTCCCAAGGAGAGCCATCGAGGAGGGAAATCAGGCCCAAAAACCACACCCGTCCCGGCCAGAGCGGAGCTACTAACAACAGAGCTACCGCATCCTGGCGGACTCTCTCCAGAACTCCTGGAATCAGACTTATTGAGGGAAAAGCGTACAGATGCAGCCTCGGGCATGTCCATGCCAAAGCATCCAGCCCCAAGGGAGCTGGATGAGCTAGAGAGAGCCAAAGGGGACATTGCGTACTCTCCTGAGTCGCAAACAGATCCACCTCTGCTCTATAGATCAAAAAAATGTTGAATTTTGTTCCTTGGTTAGCTATAATTGGCTCATTTAAAAATGGGGCGTGGCCACACAAACCCAAAGGCCTATAAAACGTAAACAAAAACTCAAAACTTTATGAAACTTACCATAGGTGGTGCTCTAACCCCGGTAATTGCTGCTTGCAGCTATATTTCATTTTGTATTTTTTCTTTCACTATAAATAATGTTTTGTTCTTCAGCGCAGTTTGGAATAACCATACACTGCGGACATAACAATCTTTTGGACTTTCGCCCCTAACCATTATAACACTGCCTAGCCAATACATAACCTAAATAAACAAATACTATTAAAACATAAAACAACGCTAACTACCCCCCGTATATTAGCCTATATAACCTAAACAAAAACACAGAACTTTATGTAACGTGGTTAAAACATGTGACAGAGGAGTCTTAGCAAGCATGCAACGTTTCATAGAGCTGACTCTATAGTAGTACTATAACCATTAAATAAGACCTTTCCAGAGTATATGGACCTTAAATCCCTCATATATTCACTTTAAACTATATCTTCATATAATATCATAGATCTCCTCGTTCTGAACAACTTTACCTCCGGGATTCATGAAGTCAATCAAACAGTTTTGACAAAAAAATACAATAATAGCTATAATGCTGAAACACAGTGTTGTGTAAAAAATTGCAATTAATAACCACTAGATGGCAGCGGAAGACCACTAATGGGCTGATTAAACACTAAAACGTGTTTGCTGATGCAAACATTATAAAACCACTATTATAACATTTAAAATCATATTTAGTTAAAGTTTTTACCATTTTGCCAGATAATCATTACAGTGAAACATGAAAACAACATATAAACCCTTTAAAAGAGAAGGCTTGCAATAAATGTCACCTATCATTTATTTCAAATATCTAAAACTGCAACACGATGTGTGTGAATGTATGCCTGTGTATATGTCTGTGTGTTTGTATTAACATAATAGTTTAACCATTTAATTTCTGTGTGTGTGTGTGTGAGAGTGAGCCTATTGTCCATGTTCAACATGCTTGACTTTCTGAATACATCCAGGTTGCCCTCTACAACATAAAAAATCTTAAAATGCTCTAACCCCGGTAATTGCTGCTTGCAGCTATATTTCATTTTGTATTTTTTCTTTCACTATAAATAATGTTTTGTTCTTCAGCGCAGTTTGGAATAACCATACACTGCGGACATAACAATCTTTTGGACTTTCGCCCCTAACCATTATAACACTGCCTAGCCAATACATAACCTAAATAAACAAATACTATTAAAACAAAACGGAATTTATTATTATTATTAAGAGTGTTCAAATGTACTTTAAATGACACAATTATAATCCAGTAGAGGATTGTTTGACTATGCATGGGCTTCATTTATTATGCGACTTAGGTCTGACAGCTATACAGTACTTGCATAAACATGAGTATCCTCACGAGATACAAAGAGCCGTGCAGCGATCGCTTGTGCATTCTGAAGGTTCTGACTTTTCAGTCTTGCTAACTAATTGGTTATAGGCTGAGAGGTCCACAGCGCGTCACGCGCAGTCTTCTCCCCCTTCTCCGTCTCTCTCTCCCCTCACTCACGCGGTGTCAGTCATCCGCGATGCTGGAGAGAGAGCCGGGGTCCGCGCTAAACATGTCTGGGATCACCGTTAATGACGCCTGTAATGACTGTCTAACATCAGCGCAGCATCTGAACTCCACGGAAATCCACTCCCATTCTCACATTGATGAAGATGATGAACTTCTCAAGTACATCTGGAGGGAATATCTGCATCCTAAACAGTATGAATGGGTGCTCATAGCTGGATATATCATAGTTTTCCTTGTGTCTCTGGTCGGAAACACCTTGGGTAAGTAAGTTTGAAACACGCAAGTAACTGATTTTTTTCCCAGCTCTGCCTTAAAATGTTTTACTGTCAGACGAATACAGGTCTACAGGTTTGTCCGTCATGTTTGCTCCATTGCTTTGAGTGTGGGATCATATTATAACTAAATCGTTATAGAAAATATTTTCACTGCTTAAAAAACACAGTGATTTTGATTTTGTACAACTGTAGCGAATTCAGATATTTCAGTTTATTAATGCTACTAATACTTTTTATGAACTGCACTTATGTATTTGGATTATTTGCAGTTTCTGCTACATTGTGTTTCACGCACACGCTATAGACCATAAATGCAAACAGTTTTAACAAAATGCCATGTCTCCAGCTTTCTTTCTTCCTTGATATTTCATTTAATTTAAAAACTATTTTTATCCAGAGGATCTGTGGCATTTTGGTTGAAAGATTATATGAATGTAATTCTATGTTTTAAAATATAAGCCACTAAGGATGGCTCAGAATCACTTGGCTGTCTCAATGCAAATTTTGACACTTGAAGGTTTCTCAAGGAATTTAGTAATACAATGAACACCCCCAATGATTTGTGTACCCAAGATTATTGGTTAACTAATTTTGGCATATAATCATGAGTCCCTTGTATTACTTGACTTGAATTTTTTATTCACATTTTTCATGTGCAATTCTCTTTAAAGTTAGTGTTTTTTGTTGCATCAAACAGAATTGCAGTCTACCTCAGCCAATGTGTTTTGGACCTGTCATCCCAACAAACAGGACAGATCTTCACTTTGAAGGAATATTTAGCACAATAAGTCCAAGGCTATACTCTGGCTGAAATTCATGGTTAAAGTCCCCTGAAGCTGTGTTATTTCTTTGTGTGAGACTGAAAGTCGTTATTTGGGTGGTTATATTTCTATTACTGGAGCTCTCAAATCATTGTACTTAAAACTTTTTAAAATAATTTTATGGTTAAGTCTAATTGTGACACAAGACCTCTTCCAGGGAGTCCAACTGAAGACAGCAGCAACAGATTTCATATAAAAAGGTCACACTTACATGCATAAACGCAAACATAGAAACAACACAGTAAAGGCAGAAAGACATACAGGTCATATATATCCATAAAACGTATCATGGCAGGTTAACCATTATGAATGAACAACAGCGAGTTTCCAGTTTGTAAGGGCGTTCAAAGATGAGAGTGTTTGTAAGGTGCTGCAGCTCATTCTATGTGCAGGAAGCATAAAGAGACATTTACCAAGCTCACAGGAGACATTCTGGTAAATCAGGGTGCAGATGTACTGCTATAATTGCTAGGATAAAAGCTGGGGATGTAAGTAGCTGCTTTATCTAATAATGTCTTTGCAGCAAATAGTAGCATGCCGGTCTTCTTTGATGTAAAGGGGAGCAGCCTTCAGAAATTCAAATACTGTGGTCAATGCATATATTCATTACAAAGCGTAATGCAGCATAATATGTAGAATTCAATTGTTGATCAAAGATGAAGTTGCATGTATGTAAATCATATTACACCAGTCTAACTAACTGATTTGAGAGCTGCGGCAGACTAGAGTTTTTCAGTAGATAACGGACTAAATTTTGCTTCTGTGTGTATGATTATGGCTGATGTGTTCGTAACACTGAAATGGTTGCATCTATAATAACTTTTAATTAAGGCAAAATATTATTTACCTTTACAGTACCCAACCTGTTTACATCAACTTTCACGAAAAAAAGTAAAATTAATGGAATAAAACAGGCTCAAATAGCTCAAATTGGTAGAATCGCAGATTTTTGACCCACCTTATTCTTGCTGTAAAAATGGGCACAGCCATTATGATCATTTTTAGCTATAAATTGCAACTGAATGTACCACATTATTCAAATGCAATCACAATGAACGGTTCTGCTAAGTGGTGAAGACTTTAAAAGATATGAGCTTGACAGTGCAAAGGCCATTTTCCTCTTAAATTATTTTCCTTTATTATATAAAATTTTTATCTCAGACTACGCCAATCAAAATGTCTCTAAATATAGCCTTACAGTGTACAACACACACACAGACAAAGCTGAAATTGAATGCTACAACACTATCACAAAATACACCATTAAGAAGGTATTATACTTAAAGTGTACATGTTAGTTCTTTTAGATAGAAAATGCAATTATAAAATCATCTAAGATCTAAGTTCTTTAATATATAGGGGCGGTTTACAGAACAGGGTTTAAGACTAGTCCTAGATTAAAATAAATGTTAAGAGCTGTCTAAACTGGAAAAGGCTTGAGATATCTCAAAATACATCATTGCCATTGTTTGGTCTTAAAATGCTCACAGATAATGCATTTTTGTAAGACATGTTTCTAAAAGGTCTAGTCCTGGCTTAATCTAATTCCTATCCGGGAAACCGACCCATAGTGTATTACTTTAGAGGCACATTGTTACAGATCCTCTGATGATTGGTTGGAGTTTAGTAATTCCATATTGGATTAGCAAACCAAAAAAATGTAATTAAAAATGAGAAATTTTGTGTCAAAAGATCAGTGGCAAATTTGCTCATGAATTCTATTTGCACATTCTGATTGAATGATGAATTAACAATTAGTTTCGAGTGTGCTGTCACAGTCACAGTGCGCTTATCGGTCTTCACACAGGCCCTCCCAAGTATCTTTTTGTGAATTCAGATCTTCCCAGTGTACAAAAAATGTAAGTGTTTGATCCATGAGGTCTTTGCAAATAGTTTGAAGTACGGTGGCCGAGAGGTGCAAAACAAATCACAATTCTGAAAACAAAATAACAAATTACAAATGCAAATCTAAAAACAAAATAACAATTCATAAAACATAACAAGTCAGAAAACACAACAACGATAAAATGAAATAAAGCTCTCTGCTTAGTCACGCTTGTACAGTAAGTGAAACAAACACACATTTTTCGTGCGACGTCTGAACACAACGTTCTTCATCCAAAGGAACTGAACTCTAAACACCAGAACCCGGGTGTTCTACAAAAGTGCTAGTGTGAAAGAACCCTCAACAAAATATTCTGTATTCTATTGCCGCTGTCTCAAACTACACCTACCTCTTCCGGTTTATCCGATTTGTCGTTGTGTTCCTGACTTGTTAAAATGCTTTCTGAATTGTTCTTTTGTTTTTTAGATTTACATTTGCCTTTGTAATTTGTTATTTTATTTTGAGAATTGTGATTTGTTTTGCACCTTTCGGCCACCGTACTGATGAGATGTGTAAAATCTTGTGCAGTGTTCAGGCATGAAATCCAGATCTAGTTGTAGCCAGCAGGGCTTTTGATCTGGCACAGAGAGGTGAGCGCCCATCTTTGATAGATGAATGTGTCAGCATCATGTCCAGTTTTGTTACTGGTTCTTCTGGTAATTCCATTCTATCAAGTGGAGCTGTTAGTATAATGATGGAGATTTAATTACTTTTTAAACATTAGTTCTTCCCGTTCTCTGCTGTCTCTTCAAGGGTTACTTATATAATCTCATATGCATCTGTGCAATACTCTGGCAGGTAAGAATCCTGTTCCAAAGCTACAGTAGAGCATTGATAAGTGTCATTTTCTTTTTATTCCTGGAAGTGGGGTGGGGGGCGGGGATTCATCAAACAGCCAGAGCAGGAGTGGTCATGTGGTGCGTGGAAAGACAGAAATAAAGCCAGACGTACTACCACTGTGAGGACGCTTTGAAAATGCCCTGTGTGCAGTAACAGTGCCTTTGCGCTGCTGCTAAATCAAAGCGTCTTTATGCGCCTACTGGAAATCCCTAAACCTCACATCCAGATTTTCCTGAATGCACTATAACAAGAATCATGAACACTGGGGGTGGGGATGTAATGGTCTTTTTAAGGTAATCAAATAATTAAGTCTTTCCCTGACATTTTTTTCTTCAGATTTTCACAAATTGGCCCCCAGAATATTTTTTGTGTGACTATTTGAACATAGAATACATCAAAATACAGATCAAAATTTTTATTCTAGCTTCAAGCTTTGTTTTTGAATGTAGGTGTAATGCTCAGACACAGACACGGTGAACTGGAGTGAATCAAAGAGTAGATTTATTGAACAGACTTGAATTCAAACATACTGTAAAAGCAACGAAGAGGCAAGTATAAAGGTAATTATGTCAACAAAATACTCTTTATAGTTCTTCACTCTCCGAAGATCACTCAGACATCTCAACTCAGGTAAGTAGAGGGTACGTATCATTCAATAAAGGGGTTTATCATCGTGCAGGTAAGTAAGAGGTCAGGAGAGTATACTCAGATCAATCGTGTGACGAATTCCAAACTTTCCTCTTCGAGACTTGGGCAGACAGAGAGATGAGAGTTGGGAATCAGCGTTGTCACCTTGAGCTCAGCCAACAAGTGAATGAAGAGCTGCACTTTTATAGTGAGGCGGTGATGTGTTCTATATTCGGGTGATTGGAAGCAGGTAGTTGTGACTGATCCAGGGTCTGTGGTAGGTGAATGAATGAGCAGTAGGGACAGATCTGGGTACAGAGGGCTGTGATGGTGTGCAGCTGTGACTGATCTAGGGTATGTGGCAGGTGACTGTGAATGTGTAACAAACGGTAATACTCCAAAGAGGGAGTGGGCGTTCTTGTGGTTTTGTAGCCTCCGGAGGCCATGGTGGATCGGGGGCTGTGTGAGGCCAGGGGGCGGATCGGGATCTATATGAGGCCACCGTGGTTCGGGATTTGAATGAGGTCACGGTGGATTGGGGCCTGTGTTAGGCCAGAGCGGATTGGGATCTGCATAAGGCCATGCTGGATTAACAGCTGTGTGAGGCCATGGCTCATGTGGGTGCTCTTGCAGCATGAACTCAGGGTGGCGCTCCCACAGCGTGAGCTCTCCTGGCCATGAGTCGGGACCAGGATTCAGGTACGGCTCTCCTGGCCGTGATTCAGAAACTGGACTCGGGACCGACTCTCCTGGCCGTGAGTCGGAATCAGGATTCAGGTACAGCTCTCCTGGCCGTGATTCGGGAACTGGGTTCAGAAACGGCTCTCCTGGCCATAATTTAGGACTGGGATTCAGGGAAGCCTTTCCTGGCCGTGATTCTAGAATTGGATTTGGCTCTCCTGGCCACAATTTGGGACCGGGATTCAAGTACAGCTCCCCTGGTCGTGATCCAGGAATTGTACTGGGGATTGGCTCTCCCGGCCGGGATTTGTAAATGGGACTTGAGTACGGCTCTACTGGCCGTGGTTTAGGAACTGGACTCAAGAACAAAACTCTTGGCCATGATTCAGGAACGGAATTTGGAATCTGTTCTCCTGGCCATTGGACTCAGGATCGGCCCTCCAGCTCGTGACTCAGGAATGGAATTCAAGTACGGCTCTTCTGGCCATGGCAGCGGAACAGAGTCTGCGGGAGACTGAATCGGCACTCCTGGCTGTGACAGGCAAAATGGATTTTCAGGGATCGGCCCTCCTGGCCGAGTCTGCAGAGCGGAATCCGCAGGGAACTGGATCGGCTCTCCTGACCGTGACTGTGGATCGGAATCTGCGGAGGACTGGGTCGGCTCTCCTCTCCGTAACTGCGGATCGGAATCCACGGGGAATGGAATCGGCCCTCCTGGCTGTGACTGTGGAATCAGCAGAGGACTGGGTCGGCTCTCCTGTCCTTAACTGTGGATCGGAATCCGCCAGGAACTAGATCGGCACTTCTGGCTGAGACGGGCTGACTGGATTTTTGGGGATCGGGACTGGCACTCCTGGCCGAGAAGGGCAGACTGGACTTTTAGTGATCAGGGCCTGGCACCCCTGGGGCCCTTAGACTTCACTCACTCCAGGGCAATTGATTTGTTGACTTCACATATTCCTATTGTGGATCTTGAATAGCACAGTCTCCATTTCCTCAGTTTTTTATGGGCTGAGCTTCTGTAACACTCAGACACAGACTGTGAACTGGAGTAAATCAAAGAGTAGATTTTTTGAACCGACTTGAATTCAAACATAAGAGTTAAGTATAAATGTAATTATGTCAATAAAAGTCTTTTTATATTTCTTCGCTCTCCGAAGATCACGCAGACATCTCAACTCAGGTAAGTAGAGGGTGAGTATCAATGTTCATTCAATAAAGGGGTTCATAATCGTGCAGGTAAGTAAGAAGTGAGGAGAATATACTCAGATCAATCGTTTGACGAATTCCAAACGTTCCTCTTCGAGACTTGGGCAGACAGACAGATGAGAGTTGGGAATCAGCACTGTCACCTTGAGTTCGAGTGAATGAGGAGCTGCACTTTTAAAGTGAGCGGGTGATTGGCCACAGGTGTTCCATATTTGTGTGATTGGTGACTGATCCAGGGTCTGTAGTAGGTGACTGTGAATGTGCGGCTGTGACTGATCTGGGAACAGAGGGCTGTAATGGCGTGCAGTGGACTGTGAAGAGTGTGACAGTAGAAAAAACAACATTTTGAGCAAAAAGCTGAGATAATTACATTTTTATAAAATACTAGACCTGGATAAATACCCAGTGATATGATCAAAGCAAATATGCAGTAGATGGCTTCCATCAAAGCTTGCACAGGCCTTTACCACTTTCTGGCTTGACAATTTACTGCATAGCATTAGACCGTTTTCATTTTATTGATGATTTTTCTTTGCATCATTAGTTTTCATATGCATATGCTTACATATGAGATTGCTTTGTTTCTGTGTCTCCCTGGTCTGTGTTTTTGATCGGCACTTTCTAGAATTATTCAGGAGATGTGTAGCACCTCCTAGCGTATAATAATGTAAACACAGAAAATTCCATGTTTGGCCGGGAAAGAGTTAACAGTAAAAGAACTTTGCTTTTGAAGAGGCTTTTGAATAAAAGTGAATATGTGTTGAAAACGCCAAAATTATGCAAACATCCTTTAGGCTCAGTTATTTAGATGAATCAGGTATCTGTATTTTCAGTACAAATTTGTGAAATTTCACAACGAAATCAAGTTTGCATCAGGTATATTACTGTTTGATCATTTCACATCTCTGTCATTAAAAATTGGTAAAATATAAAATGTTTTGCTACTCCAAGATTATCTCACATTAAAGAATTCACTAAAGCATTACTTCGGAAGTTTGTGTTCAGTCACTTTAAACACTAGAGCCCACCTTCTTTGATTGGATTGGCCATCTCGGTCATTGTGAGATTGGGGAATATGGGCCATTTTTAACGATTGGATTTAACAAATTTCTGTAGTTACAAACCTGTGCTATAGTGTTGTCCATAATGCCTTTAAGCAGGAATTCACTGACCTCTGGGCATGTCTCTTGGGAATGAGGAAATTTGGCAGGCAAACTGGGAAATGGGCCAAGACTAATGTTGCCTGGAGCATCAGGTCATTACATCAGCCCATCTTCTGCTCTGCCCTCTAGCTGATTCAACAGCTGTGTCTTTATTCATTTTCAGGTTGCTTCACAACATTAATTCAAAACAAAACATTCAGTTATTTAACTTCTTAAACCTCTTTGTACTCTTTGTAAAAAAAACTGTGACTAGAAAAGAGCCTTGAAAGACCAGAGTGTTCTGATAAACAAGAAAAAAAGGAACGTTTGGCACATATCATACATTAGCTAAGAATGGCTTATCAGCACACGCTGGTGAACAGCAATTATTCAGAGCTGAGTCACAATGCAAAACATTAATGAAAGCCTACAATGATGTATTTATCACTAGGCTTTTATGAAAGACGTAATTTTCAATTCTTCGATTTATGAGAAGCAACCCAGCAATCAGATATTAATAGTCTTCTCATATTTCACTATTTCAACATAGAGAGACCATGGGCTGCTCATCATGTGAATATTTCTAAAGGGAAGATTGTTTCCTTGTGACAATTTCATTTTTCCAGCTACTTTTTATGACCAATATTGCATTCTTAAACGTAGATGAATGCTAATCTCTGTTCCTGATCTCTGTTGACACATATTGAGTTATAATACGTATAGAGTGTTCATCAAAACATAATAAATATTTACATGTTGAACAGCTAAATCCCAAATAATTCTACAATAAACTCTTAGTTTTGCAGTGCGGTCTGTTTTGTCATCGGCTGTTCAGTACTGCGTGACACAGAGTTTCACACTGATTTCTTTCTTTGTACAGTGACCTCTGAATTATTGATTTCTTTAAGTGCCACACTAATTATGCTAAATAAAATCAACATTAATCAGCTGATGTCACTTGGCTGCTTATCTGTGACTATGTCAAAGCAGTTGGTTACCCACAGCTAGTTCATGGATTATTCATTAGCTTCCCAGTCCTATCTTCACATTTACATTTGTTTTCATTCATTTTAAATAAACCCATTAACAGGAACGTGGACATAGCGTCATGACAATTACTATAAAATGTTCACACTTTTTTATAATTAAAATGTACAATGAGTTGTGCTAAAGACTAGTTACATTTTCTCTGAAACAGATAAGCATGTGGCAACACTTTATTAACGGTTAGTTGTGTGTGTATTGTGGCTGTCCAGAAGGGAAATGTCTGTTAAGTGGCACTAAAAGGTTAATGCTTTTGTGCTAACAAATTGCATAGCTTTCCACCCACTCTAAAGTGGGTTAAATTTCCATTTGATCTTGCTTCTACAATTCAGTTATTTTGTCAAGTGTCATGACGACTAGTGTTTCACAGAATTCGTATTCATATTTGAGAAAAATAGGCCTTTTGAGTACATAGATAAAGTCTTAGATCTTTTAGTTCAGCTCATGAAAAGTGGGGACAAAAACAAAAGTGTCGCGTTTATTATTTTGGTCAGTGTATATTGAAATTTACACTCTAATTGAGATCCTTTATTGTAGAAAAATAGAATAAAAAATCTCTTTTTATTTAGAGTGTTCTTAATGGTGCCTTTCTTTTCAGTCTGTTTTGCAGTTTGGAAAAACCATCACATGCGCACGGTGACCAACTACTTCATTGTGAACCTGTCCTTCGCCGACATCCTGGTCACAATCACATGTCTTCCTGCAAGTCTTGTAGTGGACATTACAGAAACCTGGTTCTTCGGACAGACCCTGTGCAAGATACTACCTTACTTACAGGTGAGGAAGCTGACGACGTATGTACTTTTGGTACTATATTTTAGTTTATTTAAAGGGAAGACCTTTGAAAATGCATTTTGAAGTGTTTTGAGGTCTTTACATTTGTGAATTATGACACCTTTGATCTTGAACATCTATTACTTCTGACACACCAGGCGGCAGATTCTACTGCTAGAGGCTGTTCCTGCTTTTTTTAAGTGATTGCTTTGCTTCCCCATCAATAAATCACATCAACAGCTTAAGCTCTCTGAAAGTTATTTATTTTATTTTTGTGAGCTAGAGATGTACTGCTACGAATGACACGCTTGTCAACACCAGTAGATGGAACTGATGGAGTTCCTGGAGATGAAAACATGCTCCTCTGGTCATTTTTAAGAACACATTTACTCAACCTTCTTTCTCGGAAGGACCTGATGGATGAACTTAAATATTCCAACTGTCATATCCTTCACAGTTTCAATGCTACAAGTTTCTTTTATATCCCTGATAGGCATGGTTATCTTCCCCAGTTGGGTGACTGAATATTAATGAGAGTTTTGAAGTTATCAAGACTGAAGAAGCAGATGTGAGCCATGGCTGCAGCTGCTTTCAAGTGTTGATATGTGCCTGAATAAAATCACTTGTTTCTAATCACATTAATAGTACCTTTTGATTCTCAGTGAAAGTCACTTTGATTGATGCCAGTGTAATATGGATGGTTGCATCTTGCAAATATACGTTTTCTTGAGCAGGGCTGGAGCATGGAAAAAGGAATCACTGTATGGAGCACGTCCAAATATCTGTACCACATCTGTTAGAAATTGAGCAGACATTCAAGAAAATCAAGTGATAATCGTGTCATCTGATGTCCTATTGTTTTTAAATAGGGTACTTGTTTTTTAGAAATGGAATTTCAACAATCCGCATTTAAGTTATATCTTATAGCGCAACTGAAAACATATACTTATCAAAGTCAAAGTCCAATCTGGACTGCTTCAGCTACAGCGCAGTGTGTGCATGCATTCCTGCTGCTCGTTGATGTTGATATTGGTGTTCATTTCAAACCGTTACAAGCCATTTTCTGTAGCATTTTGGTGGCATGATTATCTTTTATTTATTTTTTATTTTTTTGCCAGTGTTTTCTGAAGGGGGTATTGCAGGAACTCCAGGGGGTTGATGAGTTGATGAAAAACTATCCTTTAATTACATTGAATTTAAGATAAAAATAAATAAATGAGCTACATGATAATCACAATATGATCCTGTATTCAGCATCTCAGTGTCTCAGAGCAGCTTGGTTCACAGTAAATGCAGTGACTAGTGACTTTTTTTCCAATAATTTTTTTTTTTTCCGCTGTGCTAGATTGTTTCTACTTAAAACAGGAGGTACACAGTTAACCAGCATGCAGTATAGTTGTAAGCTTTTGCGTATCTCCCTATCCATCTTATTAATTTGAACATTTACTCTCTTTATTCAGTCTAATGCAAATCATACTGAGAACTACAACTCTGCGGAAGCTCATTCAGTTTGAGTTCAGCTGAATATTTCATAATCATTTCTTAAGTACAATAAACTAGTAATATTTGAGTGATTTTTACTACTTTTATTAAGTTGTTTGGTTTTACAGTTTACCATATATCATTAAAGAATTCAGCAAATCAATTGTTAATGCATGCATGCATTTGTTACCAAAATTCATCAAGAAAATGGATGGAATATTACACAAGTAGAAAGAAAATATGTTTCATTTGAAACTTTTCAATTAAAAAATAGGTAAAAAGGAAGAAATATTTCAAATGATCTGTTTTTCATAACAGAAATTCAGAGCCCAGAACTTAAGCATGATATTTTGATTAAATAAAACACTTAAATTGAGAGTTAATCATCTAATATAGATATTACAAACATGAAAATGACAGTGTACTCAATAGCAGGAACGTTTTTTGTGTGTATTTTGGATTTTAGCAATGTGTATGTATCCAGTACATTACAGAAAATGACTATGTTTGTAAACATTTTTAAAAATTTTAGATAGTTCTAAAATTTAATGCATAATTGAATGTAAATGTAATTCTTGTTCCACATGGTTGATTCTGGGATTGCATCTGCTGTCTGTTGTCTTCCAGACAATCTCGGTGTCTGTTTCGGTTCTGACACTGAGCTGCATTGCCCAGGATCGCTGGTACGCTATCTGCCACCCCCTAAAGTTCAAGAGTACAGCCAAAAGAGCCCGCAAGAGTATTGTTCTGATCTGGCTGGTTTCCTGCGTCATCATGATTCCACAAGCCATAGTCATGGAATGCAGCAGTCTTCTCCCGGAGCTCACCAACAAAACCAGCCTGTTCACCGTTTGTGATGAGCAGTGGGCAGGTAAGTGATCCTTTACATTAAACCATTCCCATCATGACACGTTGGGGTAATATCTCCCTGGGTATGGTATGCCCACTGCTCCGGGTGTGTGTTCACGGTGTGTGTGCGCGCGTGTTTGATCACTTCTCACTACTGTGTGTGCACTTGGATGGGTTAAATGCAGAGCACAAATTCTGAGCATGGGCCAGGGCCACCATACTTGGCCACATGTCACGTCCTTTCCTTTCACCATTTTAGACAGGTCATTTACTTTGGCAGTGTGAGTGCTCAGGGACAGTAAAGTTCAAGTACTTATCAACAGTTTGTGGCTGAAATTGTCTTCTCTCCACAAAAGCATTCAGTTTAAACCTAGAAGAAAGAAACCTAAAAGAAAGCTGGTTAACCTCACAAAAGAAGATACCAAATAAACAACAGAGGTCTTACCTTGCTCCCTTACTAAATAAAAACATGAGAAAAGATGGTACAAAAAGTAAATGGCGTCCTCCTCCCTACTGCTCCAAATAAAGTAAATAAATACAACAAAGGTCTTAAGTTCAGGAAGAAGGTAGGAACAGGGTTGTAGCAATGACTACAAAAAAGACAACTGGTGAAGTTACACTTAGCACAAGCTAGCACCTTAGCCCAAACAGCAAGATAGCAAATAGCACTAGCCATATCACACAAGCTAATAGGTGTGTTCGAGCTCATGCGACGCTGCGCAGACCGATCGGCGAGATTAGCCGAAAGCAGTCGAGGAGGAGCTGAAACGTTGCTTCCTCAAACATGGCAGATCATGTGGCGTTTGCCTACTTTATTGCAGATGAACTGGAAGCTATAGAAATGCTTTTTTTGTTGGAAGAAATGCAGCAGAAAGTATATAAACAATATATGTGCATATGTAAATCATTTCATTTTAAAGTGACTGAACAAATACTTATATTTATAAAAATAAATAATTAGCGGTAATTGCTGTTGGAGAGTAAGATACTAGTTTTGTGTTTATAGTATTTTATATTGCATGTTCAACAGTCGTGTAAACCTTAATTGTTAAAATACTTTTGAATTACAATACATGTGTATATAATAAGTACAATAATAAACTTACGCACAAATCCAATATAAAGAATTTAAGGGGAAAAAATGTACTGCAGTCGAAAGATCATAAACTATTTACGAAATGGCATGCTAATTGATTTGTTGCAATTATATGGATTGAAGCACGAAACACTCGTGATCATCATCATGTGGTGAATGTGGCCAATCATGAGAAGCTGTGACGTCATCACAGCCTCGTGCAGTCGCTCCTGAAATGCTGCGCTGGCTGAGCAAGCCGCCTGTTCTCGAAACGTTACTTTGATGCCACACATAAACGTAACGTGGCGTCGGCACCGGTTCAAGTCGGACAAAATTTCTAACCGGCATGCACTATTTCAAGTCAGCCGCCGATTGGTCTGCGCAACGCCGCATGAAGTCGAACGCACCTATAGTCTAAGACAGGAAAAAACACAATAGTCTCTGGTGAGGTGGTCAGGAAACAGGAGGGCACCCTCTCCTAGGCTGCACTGCTCTGCTCTACAATGCCCATCCATAGTACTGCCTCCCTCCTTCTCCTTCAGATGTCTGCAGCCTTTAACTACACAGAGGTCTTCTTGTTAGCCAATCAGGTGGATCCAGCGGTGATTGGTGCAATTAGGCACAGCTGAGCTACAAACTGGCAACGTGGCAGACGAGAGAGAAAGGAGAGACACTTCATGTTTTTCCCAATATAACAAACATAAAAATACATACTGTACGTATGCTCTGTTTTGTATTTACGTAAAACGTCAGCAGAAGTGATGTCAAACAGCATCTCATAGAGCTCAGCTTAAGTGTCATTTTGGTATCATGCTTCAAATTTGTTGCTCTGGTATGCAAAAACTTTTTTTTTTAAACGAAATCCTTTTAACTTTTTCTGAGGATGATAAATCAGACTAATAGTCTAGGATGAGTTCGAAAAAAGCTTTTTAAAGAAAATAAAAATGGAGGACAGGAAGTTTGGCTCACATCAACATCTCTGTTCTCAGCGTGACCCGAGGAATCTATTAATACCAGTCTCATTACAATAGGCAAAATCGGTCGAATTGTCTAGGATGAGTTAAAAAAAGTAGGTTTTACAAAAAAAAAACCTTTCTATTTTACATATCTATTCGACTCAGCATGAGCCAAGGATTCAGAGGAAAAAAGATTTTTCCTTCTTTGCCGTATGGTTCAAAAGTTTTTGAAGAAACAGTTTTTGTGAAGTTAGGCTTACTATCATCTATCATTTCCTGTGATTTTAGGTATTACTCATGGGTAAAGGTAGGTTTAGGTGTAGAGCTTATACTGGTGAAAGTGCAATCTGAAATGCAAAAGTAAATTTCTCAAGCGACAACAGTGATTAAGATTATACATTGGAGCATAAATTATACATTATACAGCACAATAAAAAAGATTAGACTAAAACCTTACTAAAACTCTCATACGGTTAATTGAATTAATAGATGAAATTAAACAGGCTGCCTAAAATTTATACTGCTGTACTAGGCTTATGGTTAAAGGGTTAGTTCCCCCCCCAAATAGTGTCAATTATTACTCACCCTCATGTTGACTGTCACGACCCTCCATAGACAGCAACACAACTGAAATGATCCAGATCCAGAAACGTAGTAAAAACACCAGTAAAACAGTCCATGTGACATCAGTGAAACAACTTCACTCCGGGGGAAGAGGGCGGAGCTTCAACAGATCAACCCCACTATCCGCACAGAAAACACACCTGGGGCCCGTTTCAGAAAGGAGGTTAAGTGAAAACTCAGAGTATATTAACTCTGAAATAAGAGAAACCCTGGGCTTTCCGTTTCAAAAAGGCAGGTTTGTCTCAGGAACTCAGGAAGTAGGGTAACTCAAGCCTGTTTCTGAAAGAGAGGTAATTCATACTCAGAGTCAGTTACCGTGGTAACTTACTCTGTGAAACTAACCTGGTCGGGAGCAGGTTTTATTCTCTAAACTCTGAGTTTCTGT
>JAUCMS010000013.1:264036-304020 GCA_032357445.1 Enteromius radiatus | reverse complement strand
TAAACAAGTGAATTCAACTAGTGAAATATAACAGACATGGAGATTTTTCTTCTTCTTCTTCCTCTGTGGTTGTGTTGTGCATTAGCAACAAATTAGCACAATTCTGCTTCTTACTACTTTATTAATGTCATTGGTTCCTTTGTGGCTGCTTGAATATTTGAAGTAAGTGTCATTCAACGCAAGTAAGTAAATTGTTTTATTTGCCTTGAAAGCTGCTGTAAAACCTAGTAAGTATAACAACTAAGTACAGCTTACTAACTATATCTAAGTAAGGTGAACTTTCGGTTTTACAGTGATAGGGCAGACTTTTGACCTATATTACACCTGAAAGGTTAGCGATATCTTATTAGTTTTAACTAGTTAATGATTTATTTGATATATTATAAAACAATTCAACATTTCTTTAATCGTAGCCTAGATCAAAGACGCAGCTACAGATGGCAGGGATATCAACTCACCAAGAACTGGCCCCGATTGCATTGTGCAGCAGTGAATGACATTCACGCACCTGAGAGGGATTATTCATTAGCATCCTGACGTCACCCTGGGGTGAAAAGAGCGCACTGAAGCGGAGCTGTTCACTCGCACAGGTGCTTAACACCGATACTCCACCAACACCACCACACCGCATGAAGGCCATGAGAGCAGCTTTTCTCATCGGTGAGTACATGATCGATTTTAAGGATTAGTCAGCTCCTAGCAGTCCAATGCTTCATTGATCTTGGAAGTTCTTTTAATGGAGTTATTGAAATTGAACATTTGCCAAGTGTTTCTATATTGCTCTTGGACTGAAGTGGTCTAAAATAAAGTGCAATCAAATTGATCTGTTCTTGCTAAGGTGTAACTACAACAGCATGTGTAATACAATTAGTTTTGAAAATGAAGTTTCAGAATTTGGGGAATTAAAAAAGTTACATTTGTGAGACTGACTGTAATTCCTCTGTACAAAGGTCAGATTGCCTTTCTTCCACCGACGCTAAAGATCTCAGCTCTTTAATAACATTCTCATAATCATAATGCATGGATCATGAGCTTCTGCTGTTGTCATCAAGGCAAAAATGGCAAACAACATGACAATTCATGTCACGTTTTCACACAGCCTGTTATGCTTAGAACTTGTAATGTCAACTTAGAAAATAATACTTTCAAAGGAAACATTTTTACTAAACTTTTGCACCCTAGCCTCTTTGAAAAGTGTGAGACTATGCATTAAATATTATGTGCACTAATGCTGAACTGGTAGAATGTCATTTCTCATTGCATTAATCTGGTGTCAGGACGAGGCAATTACGAATGTTATTCTCCCTTCCAGCGTCTCATTTGCTGTACCAGCTATCAAGAACTACAGACTGCATTTCGCACATGGATGCTTGTGTTTCTCCACACTTCTGCCAAAGCGAACAGGCTGTTCTCAGAAACATCTGCAATTTTAAAGGTACAGAATTCTATTAAGCAAACCGGACGCCATCCATAATGCAAATAATTATTTTTTTGTTTAATGATAGGACCGGGGCTGGCTGGTCATATTGGGTTAATAACTGCTCTCACAAAAAAAAAAAAAGGTAAAATTGAATGTTTGCCCTCTTGATCCATACGCGCTGCTTCTGTCAAGGCATTAAAAATTTAAACCTTTCGAGGTGAGAGCAACTTTTCAATTTGTCACAAAAGAGTGTGAGTGGGGGCGGTTTGCTCACTGCTTTCAAGGTTTTAAGTGTCACATGGCGTGAAATTTAAGAATAATGAATCATTGATAGCAAAAGTATTTCTATATGTATAGACAAACACACATAAAACAGCCCCATTGTGCATGACTTTTCCCTCTTTAAAATGCGTCATGCTGCCGTTTCGGGATATCTTAATGTTCATTTTGACAAAGATATTTAACAAAGAAAATGCTGTCAGCAATACCTGTCTCCTCTACCTTGTGAGACGTCTCATCATTGTGTTGGCAGTAATTGGATTTAAGTGCAGTAGCCTTGAGCAAACTTCATGACTCAAACTGAGGCTGTATGTCCATCCAGGGAAGAAGAAAGGTCTTGCTTGAGGGGACATTGAAGTTGTTTGTAGAGCCTGAATGTAAGAAAGAGAGAGAGAGAGAGAGAGAGAAACGAACACTGGCCTCAGGGAAGCAAACGAGAAAACAATATATGTGATCATATTCACATATGATATTAGCTGTCGTGTTGATATATGTTAACATGTGACCATAATAACCGTTTAGGAAAACCATAGTGCACTTTAAAACTCATAGACAATTATAGACATCTTACGGATCAATTAAAGAACCAATTAAAGGATTAAATGCTTTAAAAAACATACAATAGCCATTAACCTCAGCTATTAAAAATGCATGCACACACTGAGATACAGATGAATAGAGTTCACTCATGACGGCGAGCTGATGGTAAGCTCATGTCAAAGGGGTGACGTTGAAAGTGCCTCTAGTAAAGGTTGCTTTGCTGCTGTCTCTTTTCATCTCTGTGGAAAGATGGAGGCTGCCACATGACTGACGCAAAGCTCTGTAACGCCACTCTTCAGATGATGTTCAGCCGTTCACCTGCGTTGGGACAGTGCGTGTGTTCTGGGCCAGATCCGTGCAGCACTCTACAGCAGCTGTACTCTCAGTGCCAGCATCATTGGGGTATGCCACACACATTCAGTACTGCAATATCAATAACACAAATATGAAAAAAGCTAAATCGGCCTTCAGTTTGCATGTAAATTAAACAGAAATTGCAATAGCACACTTACACCCTAATGATGTTAAGACTTTGAATAAAAAGAGAGGATCCAAAAAAGCAATAAAGCGTAGCATTAGCATATTTATTCACATATTAATACACAAACATACAGGGCATCACATATGGTAGACATGGAAGTTTGTGAGCCACATGCTTGAATAAACCTCTTTGTTTCTTGTGCATCACACAATCCTGTTTGAGCTTCCATGTTTACCAGATGTAATATGCTTTATGTATGTGTGTTTCAATCATTGCTGAAATCCAATTGAGAGCCTAAATTAAATCCGTTCATCATATAAAGTGACCGTACCTCTTCACAAGAGTTGAATGAAACAGATCAATTCATTTGAATTCAATTCATTTTAGGATGCCTATATGAAATCCAACTTTTGGGTCTTCTATTTTTTGGGTGACAGAAACATTGCAGACTTCATTTTCATTTATGTTTCAAAGTTTAAACCAAGTTGTATTCATTTGGAATTGAAAATTTGATACTGTTGGTTTTTATAATAACTCGATGTCTTTTTGTCCACATTGAGCAGTTTTGCTATGCAAATTTAATCTAATATTCCACTTCCACAAGTGTACTATACTATTTCACATGAATGTTATTAATTTCCCTGTGGGATACAAAGGGGCAGATTTTCATGCAAATTAGGAATCATGGAAGCATACCTGTCAACCCTCCCGTTTCTCCCGGGGGTTCTCCCTTATTTTACCATTCTATCCCGTTTAAATATTTCCCCGTATTTCTCCCGTATTTTTAATCTTGCTATAAAAGTCACAATTGCTATGATTGCTCACACAATCGACACATACAAATTTCAACCCATTTGTCCCCACAACTTGGCTACTTTATAACCCAGTGATGTTTTTGATATCTGCGCAGTAGTGATGCGCGGATGGGGGTTATGCGTGTCAGGTCAATAATAATGCATTCTGATTATTTTCGTGTTTTCAATAGCCTATATATTTTTGATCAGGCATACGATATCCTTTGTGTGTGTTCGCAGTGACAGGAGAAGCCTGGCGCTTCGGTAAAAAATAAATAAATAAATAAATAAAATAAAATATAAAATACATATTGCCTAGAATTTTATATATATATATATATATATATATATATATATTTTTTTTTTTTTTTAAATGCTGACATGCTTTGTTTACTGAGGTTGCCGTGGAAACGGAGAAATGGCTATTTTCCTCGCGAAAGACTCCGCCCCTTCCCCATAGACACACCCCCCGCGCCCGTACTGTGGTACACATATGTTGACGTACGTGAAAGTATTGTCAACATGACTTTGCACTATATTCGAAGTTCCTATTCCAAGGACCAACATTTACTTGGTGTGATGTTTGTCAAAATTCTTATATTTAAATTCAATAATTATGAACTTACATACAGGTTTACAAAGACATGAGGCAAAGTAAATGCCAACAGATTTAAACTACTACTTTTTTCTTTACCAGCTCCAACAAACAAGCAACTTGAGTCAGAAAGGCGAGCCAGCGATCACAAAGAACCTGGTAAGTCTGTAATTTGTGCACCAAAGCTTTTTGGAAACTCATAACTGCATGCATGCTGTGATGCCCTCATTGTAAACTCTCATTCCCTCAATCCAGTACTCCAAACCAACCAGTCCTGTCTTGACGAAATAGTGGCTTGTCTTGGGGAGAAATCCTGTAACAGCCAAATGGTGCCATTTGTCCAGGAATGCAATGCCTACCAATGCAACCGCAGTCAGTGCAGAGAGGCACTGAGGCAATTCTACTCGGCTCTTCCTCACGATGTGGCTGAGAAACTGGTGTTCTGTGACTGCGACAGAGAAGACCAGGAGTGCCAGCAGATGAAAGCCTCTCTACACTCTGGATCCTGTGCAAGTGACCAGGAACCCTGGACCTGCCTGGAGGCGCTGGACAGCTGCTCTGAAGATGCGCTGTGCAGGTTAGCGTTAGCATTATAGGCTTTGTCAACTTATTCTACTAACCTAACCTGAGAAACCCGAGAGTTAGTAGACATGTGCAGGTAGTTTGAAAATTAATGAGAATTAGTTGACATTGCTGGAAAAGCAGTCAACCAAAAAAGCTGTCACCTGGTCAGAATGCATGATGATGTATTTATGAGAAGATGCTAATTTGCCCAAATCCTCTAAATCCCTAAAGCTAAGGTTGATGTGCTGTTCCCAAGATGATTAAGCTGGTTGCCCATCCAGTCAAGCTGACTGGAGGCATTGTGGGAATACTGGCACACAGGATTTATATAAACTGCTGTTGATAAAAAGTAACAACAACTCCTTACTATTCACAGGCAGATATTCAGCAGGTACCTCTCCAAATGTTTCGGGGAAAAGGAATCTGAGCATGAAACGACCAGTGAATGGTTAAGTCGTCTGGACCCCGACTCCTTTCTTGGGCACGATCTCCAATGCAGAGTGGCATTTGTGGAAACAATGGGTTCGATACTTCATCATCCATGCACTTGTGATGGATTACATCATCATGATCAGTATACGTGCAATGAGCTGAAACACATTTTCCAAGACAAGTCCCTCTTCAGTAAGTACTTACCTTGTTGGCTAGTTTATATACTTTGCATTTGCAAGTACTGCTGGCACAGTCTCATTCTGATTGATGTATTCTGATTAAACCATTCAAATCATAGCCCTCTCAGGCACCAAAGAAAATTTCCGACATGAATTAAACACTGGGGAACAACCAACGAGTGAAACAAGCGCTGAACAGCAGGGGTTAAGTGTTGAAAATGTCCAACACGGACAATGCGATGATTCAAACAATGAGCAACAACGAAACAATCAATCAGGTGTTAAGCAGCAGTGGTTGAGTGGTGAGTCGATGCCCTGAATGTGTACTTTTCCCTTTTCATTACATTACTGCTGATGCAATTAAACATATTTAATTTTTTATACCAGATCAACTGTTTTACATACTGCTGTACATCTCTGCATTAATGGTGTTGGTATTGTTCGTGGTCAGCCTGGTGTTGCGCAGACTGTGGTGAGTTTTCATTATTGTATCGCATACCAAATGATGTAGACATTTTAATAACGGTTTAATGGCTTTTCTTTTAGGAGAATGCACCATGCTGCTGGTAAACCAACTTTTGAGGCCCATCAGTCAAAGTCTTTGATGTTGTCATCTGTTATTATTTAAGTGGCAGTGATATTTATTTGCACATTCTTAGTTGTATCTTTCACTGTGAATTTAAGCATTCCTATAAATATGAAGAGTTCATTTACAAAATGGTCAGTTTTTAAAAATCATGTTTTTCATTGTTAATCTCAAATTAAAAAGGTGTTGGGTTATTTTGACTAAAAATAGCTTAAAAAAACAGCTAACACAATAAAAACATGATAACATAATAATAATAATAAAAAACAAGATTAAAATAAATAAATGCATAAATAAATTTTACAGTTCTTTTATATATTTAATATTTAACATTCAATTTTGCTTTCTCTCAAGCCACAATTAAGGTTTGCAAGAAGGGATTGTTAATTATAATAATACTAATTATTATTTTATTATTATTATTTTTTTTTTTTCAAATTTGTTGTCATTTGGTTTTATTGCCATAAGCTTTATTTTATGATTAGGAGGCCATTGTACTTAAGACATGCTGTATAGTAAGTTTCAGACCTCACAGCAAAAAAAAGGGGGAAACAATTTAATTGAATAAATAAAAGCTGATGAGCTAGATTAGAAGTAAAAGCTAGTGCATTGTACTAATCTGATTGTGTTTCATGGCATAAACCGTAAATAAAGTGTTAATGAGCAGCATTCAGCCTCTCTGACATGAGTTCTCTCATTTCTCTTTAATAAGTTGTAGAAGATAAATAGCCAGCATGAGGAGAGTCTCTGATAAGAGGATTTACTGTATATGCTCTTGTCTTCTTCAGCCCATCTGATGTTCATCAAGGTGCATCAGTCTGTCTCGTCCCTATTCCTACCGACACTCAACACCTCAATCCAGATGTTTTTAAGTCTAATGATGTGTTTCCTAAACCCCAGTGTCAGGACCACACTAAATCATGATTAAAAGCTTCTCCGCAGACATTAATGAGACATTTCACCAAAAGCAGTTGTCGGCCCTCATGGTTTACTTTTGTAAATGTAACAGTCTTATAAAGTTTTCATGTTTAACTTTTTTTTCTATTTTTATAATCTGAAGATTGCATATTATTATTATTATTATTATAATTATTATATTACAACAACACACTGTATATATTTCATTAGGATATTCTTAGGTAACGTTTACTTCAAGTCCGAGTATACAATGCGTTATAATATCCATTCTAATATTTAGTTTTTTATAATTGTAGCCACAGTTATAATACATCTCAGCAGGTAATCTTACAGTAAATATTAATGGTTACATATTTCAATACTGTGGTATAACATCAATAAAATACACAGTATATGGACAAAACACACACACATACACACTCATTAGTTTGTCTTCAGCAAGAGAAAGGCATGCTCAATCTGGTTGAGAGCAAGAGATTGACTTTGCCATTGCAAAATAATACACTTTCTTTTACCTTCATAAACTCCTGGGCAGTAACCCAGTGTTTATTAAGCCAGCTTTTACTGTCCAATTACTTATGGTCCATTGAAAAAAGATGCAGGTGCATATTAAAGAGCTGTAACCTCCAATTGTGATGAAACGCCCTCAAATTAAAACTCAAAGCGTGCACAGCCATATTCTTGCCCATATTTGTTATATAATAAATAATATGTTTTAATCAGCACATAATTGCACCTGTGTCCAAATAAATATGGGCCTGATTGTACTTGCTTCAAGTAAAACTATAAACAGCCCTGCAGGGTTTTATTGTAAATGCTTGAAATATACAGTACAGCCACAGTATGTGAAGAAATTGAGAGAGAGAGAGACAAAGAGGACAGGTGTAAAACACAAAAAGACAGAAAGAACAATGGAATGGGGGAGAAAATAAATTAAATTTACACATCATTTTGCTATGTCAATGTAATACTGCGTTCTCTATAATAGGTTTGGCCCTGCCTTCACTCGTTAAATCACCCGGGGATCAAGTCATGGTAGTGTGCTGCGTCCATCTGTTTGCTTACGCTTGTACACCTGCGAGTGAAAAAGCCTGAATATCTATTACCTTCTCAAATATAGGTAATACAAGCAAACTGCTTTAACACCCAAAACAATTAGAGCGCTTGATAAACAAGGCAAGGAGAGAAGGGTAAATAAGAGCAGACCACAAGAGATAAAGTGAAATGTGCTCCACACAGCACGCACCACCTGTATTTAAACTCGATCAAAAGAAAGATGTACGCTGGAAACTTTCAGTGCCAAACACAGCTTGAAGCATGAATATTAATAAAAAATGGTTTTATTGATCTTAATACATGTAAGCTTACAGCCTTTAATAACAAGAAATGATCGTTTTCAAACACACCCAGTATACAGACAACTATATGAAGGCAGCTTAATAAGCTGAAATAATTATTGGTAGAGATATGATATTAGTAACAAAGACAGTGATTTACAGTAGTGCAAAGACGACAGGTACAGAGATCTGATTCAGACATTGTTAATGCTTAAATGATGTGACCCTTACAAATATATATATATATATAAAAAGGGTGCCATTTTATTTTAAGGACCAACTATTAGTATTAACTAACATGCAAACTAGCAAATTGGCTGTTTATTATCAGTACGTATGAAGAGCATATTAATGCCTCATTCTCCATGACTATATTTTAGATCCCTTAATCCTATTAATATCAATTTAGGAGTTTATTGAGGCAAAAGTTCGAGTTAATAGTCCATTTTATTTTAAGGTCCAATTAAGTATCACCATTAACAAGCCATTAACTATGACTTTTGCCTCAATAAACTCTTATGTATTAATAGCTAATAAGTTAGCTGTTAAGTTTAGGTATTAGCTAGGATTTCTAGTGAGGACCTCACTCATACAAATGTATGTAATTTTTGATAAATCGTACGTATTTTACGAATTGCCAACCTCACCCCTAAACCTACCCATCACTGGGGTTTAGACAAATCGTCCAAAATAATATGAGTGAGGTTGTAGGAATTAGCACAAATTGGTCATGCAGAATATTTGTTTTTAACTATTACAAAACAGCCAATATGTTATATCCATGCAAATAAGCAGCTAGTTAATAATAAATATTGCTCCCTATACTAAAAAAAAAAAAAAAAGAATGTCCAAAATAACAATTATTTCAGATATAAACACATATATTAATGTGACTTAAATTAGCATGCATGCAATCAGGCTATAATACTTAGTGGAAGGATTCTTTATTTCAGTTATTAATAATAACACATGGTTGTAATGTGTCTGTTTCCACATTGTTGCAGATTTAAGGTTAATACTGTTGAAATGACAGTTTATGATAGGAAAGGTAATAAGCACCTATGTAGGTCTCTCATTATAACTATTTTGAGCTGGATATGAATCAGTGAGTTGAAAAAAAAATACTTTCACAGATAAGGGGTCATTTGGCATCACGTCATGTCACATTTTCTTGGCTATGTATTTTTAATGTTTTCTGTTTAACAGAAACTATGAAAGGCATGGGCTCATTAATTTGGCATAAAATGCCCATGTTTCCAGTTAGAGGCACGATATAGTGTAATAGGTATTATTAACTTAAATACTACATCATCAGTTCTTAAAATGGCTAGCACAGTAAAAGCATTTGGCAGAGGTCAGAAGGTTTAAAGTACAATGGTTGAATTTAGACTTTTAGACCCCTAATGTATGTATTTTCACTTAGACTGAAAAGGCTGGATGTTTTTAGTAGCTTGGCTGACCTTGGAGTTAGTTGTTCGATTTAAGGCTTTGCAGATGAATTCTCCCGCTTCCATCACTTTCCACAGGTCCACCCCCTGCATCACAAACACAAACACCACTAACAGTTACCAATCAATCACAACAGACACCAGGGGGCGCAGGAGCAACAGTAACTGAAAGCACGAGGTTAGTGTTGCTGAGATGTTATCTGTGTGAGGATTAAGAAGAGGAGGCAGTTAAAGGGCGTGGATAAAAAAAAAAAAAAAAAAAAGAAGTGTGAGAAACTGTAGAACATAATTACTACAAACACGCTGCCACCAGAATATCAGGTATATCAGGACCGGTACCCACATTTTTACCCAAATAATACCCTCCAGACATCCTCTCACACACCCATGTAACTGTTGTGAATATATTATGAGTTTTCCACATTTTATTCGATTTTTCTTGAGACAATGGGAAAAACTGAGTAACTGAGTAATGGAAAAACTGGGAGTGTAGTGTGTGTAAACATATACAGTGGCTTCAGAAAGTATTTGGATGCAAATGTCAAACATAAAAATGTCTGAATGTCTTTGCGCAAGTGCATTTATTTTAAATTTTCATCCAAAATACTTCACGAAGAGGAATTAAAATGAACACAGTAGACGTATTGCCACAAAATGAAGACAGAAAGTATTAGATGTTTTCATATTGTAATTGGCACTCTGAATTCCCGTGTGAAAATAGGGCACAATGTAATGTAATGTATTAATATTCTTTTACATTTTTTTTTGACTTGCACTGTGTTGTGTTTTAGAATGGATAAAAATGGCTGTAAAATGAATGCTTAATGTCCTGGCAGAAAATTACCAGTAATTTATTTTTTTTAACAGAGTGACATCCACAAAAAAAAAAAAAAAAAGGTCTGAGAAAACATTGTGCAGCATTTAACTGCAGATGCCATTTGCTTTGATTTTCTGCTTGTAATGGCATTCAGACATTTCTCAAGTAACTTAAGCGCCCAAAAGTGTCATTGCTTATTAATGTAACATTCTTGGTGATTAATTTAGAAAACCAAGACTTACGGTTTCAATTCCAAGACCATGTAGCATATATAAAACATCCTCGGTAGAAACATTGCCAGACGCTCCCTTGGCATACGGGCACCCTCCGAGACCTGCAACCGAGGAGTCGACCACAGAAACCCCCATCTGCCAAACACAAATGCAAAAGACCGGTTAGAACCAACCTACGACACCTACAGTAGGGAGCGTTAAACCCATAGGACAATGGTGTCCATTATCTCAAGGTATTTACATGTTACACTTATTCTGGGCATAGACGGAAAATCTGGTACACCATGGAGCATCTGTGCCTTCTGTTGGACGGCATTTTTCTTGGAAGTCCCATTTAACCAGGCATTTTTTTTGAAGCCGGATATGATGCTACAGCAATCCTACTCAGGATATTAATCACATATAAGGAAAACACTAGGGTAAATCAGGAGATTTATTTTAATGTAATAAATGTGTTCTTTCAAGGTTGAATGTAAGCAGGGGATAACACAAAATGGGAAATAACAATCGTAAATGACCTCTAGTGGGACAGCACTCCCTTTTCTAAAACCAGATTTCCTAATGTGAAAGATACTTGGTTTTGGCAAACAGGAGACCCGTTTGAACCCAAGGCGACATAATAATTCAATGTTAATCACGCAGAGGCACTATGGTTTAACCTTGAGTACAATGCCTCAGTCTTCAGTGGTCCTGAATAAATACAGCTCACACATATGAAAAAATAATCACCTGTAAATGCGCCTACTGTCTCTATGAACTCGCACTGCAGCAGGTTGGATTGCACAATGTTCATAATCAGAGTAATTGTAGATTTTCAACAGGGTGTGGAAAAAAGTGGACCACAAGTGTCTGGCCTCCATATGAGAATTAATGATGCGTTTTGGGCCAGTCTTGGACGTCTGCGCTTTTGTTGGAGCGCTAAACCAAACACCCAGAAGATGTTGCTTAGCAAAGGATTCGACGCAGGACTGTTACAGAACCCGAATGGACTTCAGTGAACTCTGTCAAGCTGCTGATGTGACAACATTTTGGTGCTAGTCACCATTTTTTAAACTAATATTAATTACATCATTTAATTTATTTAAGTTATAATAGCTAGCATTTTAGAAATGTACACCTTTGTTTATTTTGGAGAAAAGTAAATGTGTTAGTGCCACTCACTCAAAAAGTGCAAAAGAACAAACAACAACAAAAAAAACTGTGTAATATCATTTTGCAGAAATTTTGCCACAGGCACACTTTTCTTTGAACCTGGGCTGGGAAATGAAGTTAATTTGGATTACTTTATGTTTGCAATGCATGCTTTAAATAAAAGGGGTCATATGATGTGATTTCATATTTTCCTTTCTCTTTGGAGGGTTTACAAGCTGTTAGTGCAGAGATAAGATCCCTGAAGTTGCAAAGAAAATATATTCTTTATAATAATTAAGACTGGAATACATCCTCCTAAAACACCTTCCATGTTTGCGTTACCGTGTGAGTTTAGTTTCAAAACACCCAAATGTTTACGCAAAGAAAAAAGCTATTATTCTCGCTGTGGTGTTGTCGCCAGCGCCATGTTCTGGAGACACTGTGTTTTGTTGTGAAAAAGAAACTGCTTTCTTGTGCTTCTAAAAGTGGATACAACTTGAATGAATTAAGTTGTATTTACAACACTGTTCCAGAACAGTTCGACACAGGATTCAAACTCCTCGTCTATGGCTCCACAGTGTACAGTTCACACAATATGACAAACAACTCTTAGTTAGAAGCTAAATAACAGTGCTCTCAAGCAGCAATTTACAAAAATGCAATAAAAATAACCACCGCCCAAATAAAAGCTACCATTTGGCTTCAGATGATTTTAAATATACCGCAGAATTCATATGGATATCCTAAGCCATGCCTAGGACAGCCTTCAAATATTCACCCTTTGTGTTCCAAGTGAAGAAAAAATGGACACAAGTGTGCGTAAATGACAAAATTTACATTACCACTTTAAATCAGTAGACAGCGTATTCCCTGCAGGAGTTCTAACTTACTAGCTATTGACAGGTGTGGAAAATAAGCGAGTGATGTATATCGAAGAGTCTCTGGTCTCGTATGCCGTCTGGCTACACAGAAGAACTTCAGAAACCGACAAATTAGAAAGCCAAGCATCTATCTGCCGACCTCTCTCTCTCTTCAGCTCACTCTCTGTCTCTCTTTAGAAGCATTGCAGATTAAGGTATTACAATGTTTTCCATATGTCGTCTTGACTGTCATGAGAATATTAAAGACGTTTTCCAGCTTCCCAGGCAAAGCCAGATGTCAGGAGGGGGGAAATGGGGAAGGAGTCCAACAGAGCGGTGAAATTAACGCTCCTATCCTGCTTTTGACCTCAATATAGCATCAGTGAATATCAATAAGACATTGCATTCTGGACATGCAGACCTTTGGGGCATGGCAAACTAACAAAAAAAATTATAAAGGCTCCTTTCCTTTGCTGAACAATGCCCCCTAATTGCTAGCTTTTCTCAGCAACAAGGCCTTATTTCATAGCTGGGCCGTCTGAGTCGCTTGTAATTGTTGTTTTTGTTGGCGAGAGGAAAGGAACCCATGCCGCTTTGCACTGTACTTCAGATTTCCAGACGTGGGCTTTTGACTTTTTGCGTCAGGGCAAGATATTCTGCAGGGCAGACGTTTTGTTGCGTAAACACAGAGTGGTAATTTGCTACGTCGCCAGCTCTTTCTGCGTCCACCCGCTGTGAGAAGGCAGAGGGCCTGAAGCCGACCAAAGCGTACAGGGACTCGCTCCAGATTCGCTGACTCTGAATTCTGTGCGAGGACATGATGTTCGGCAAACAGCGCTCAGGAACTCCAGATTGAAGCCGTTCAATTAGTTTGGCTTGGCTTGAAAACCAGATGTGGTGTTAAAATCACAGATCACGTTGTTGTCTCGAAGCCCTGCAAAGACCTGCCTAAGGTTGTGGCGTAGATGCAGGCGTGGGTGGAAAGCTCCTCGTCAGCTAAAGGAGACGAGGAATTCTGGAGGAAGCTAGATTTTGACATGAACGATGACCACCTCAGCTGTCGTCTGAAAGGCACAATGCAGAATGGTCTGTTTTCTGTGAAACGGAGTTCACTTTGACATTTCCACAAGAGATTACGTTTGTGAGAAACACAGACTGCTGACAGCTTCCTGATTTCCGAACACGGCTTCCATGCAATAAATACATAAAGCTGTCTTTACGAAAGCGAGACGCAGCTTTTCCTTGGTAACAGATTTCTGAGTGATCTGTATAGAGACAAAATAGAAAATAAATGACTTATTTTAAAGTCATGATGGAAATTCTATTTCATATGAATGCCCTCTATGGTCTCAATGCCAAGGTAAAGAGCCTACCACCTGAATATGTGTGACAAGTCTGCAAGTCTTTTCTACTATGCACATTGATTTAAAGTAGCTTTACAGAAAAAAAAATGCTGTAATGGTTTCCTAAACACCTTTCAGTTTTCTTCATTGTGTTTTGAACTGTTCATAAAAATGTAGTCCCACATGTTTGGCCTGACATGACCTTGCACTAGGGAGAGCTGACCTGCCCTCAGGCCTCGGGAGAAATAACTGACACTTCAAATTCTAGCAAATGACCTCTTCACGACCTATCACTACGGGGCACAAGCTCCACAAGCTTTTAGGACAGTTTGTTTGCATTGTGAATTAGTTTTTGTGATATTCAGATTTGCTTCCAAATATTCCACTTATTTTAAAATTGGAATTAGTTGTTGTTGTTGCAATTGTGTCACAAAAGACATATCATTGATGTTATTTCTCATATCTTTTGTTTGTTGTCAGCAATATCCTAAATATGTGGGAAAATTGCCTTTAGGCATCATAGTACTTATGGAATGTTTTGATGGAATTGTTTTTTAATGAGGATAATGTTAGAGGACACACAAGTTGCAACAGATGTTTTTTTTTTTTTTCTTTTTAGAATAGAAGCTGCATTTATTTTATGTTTCAAGTATGTTTCTACTTTAATTATTTCTTATATTGCTACCAGCCAGTTGGCAAGTAACTAGTAAAATTTTTAGCATGCATTTGGCATTCGGCGAGTGTTGATTTTGGACCTTACTACTCGATGTTGTTCCCGGAATTACTGTGTGAAGAACTTGTGCGTTTTCCAGCCTGTGGTATTATGCTTCATTTACACCAGTCTAGATGACAACACACTGGCTTTCACTGTGATGTCTACATTTCCCTCGTTGAGATATTTTTGGAGGACATCGAATAAATCATTCTAACATGGAAGTGGGCTGAAGCATCCTTCGGTGATTAAGTGTCATGATCTCTTTCATATTACGATCAAAGGAGCGGTAAAGTATTTTTTGCCATGCGTTCGTTTCCCAGCCACAACCACAGGGCCGCTGGGACGACTCGAAGTCTGTGTGCTGACCTTCCACACTTCAGATCATGACTGCATAAACACAGGTCACTGCTTCACGCTCGGGTCAGCCACTTCCTGAGAGAACAGGCCCCCTACCAGTCCAGATATATGTACATCTCCCCAGGAGTCAAAGCTGCGAAGAGTTGGTCAAACCCTCCCCGTGTTTTGGCAGTAATGGGAGCCGTGCTAATCACTCATCAAAGTCTATTACAAAGATCTCCTAGTGACACTAAGCCACATAAAACCCATGCAAACAGTGAACAGCACTGAATTTCATTATATAACTGGACGATCTAGAGGGAAATCGCATCGAGTTCCCTGTTATTTTTTCATTATAATATCAGCTTTTGTCTCTGAGGTTTCTCATGAAATAGACAACTGAGAAAATTTTTAGACATCAAAAAAGAATTTGATGTGAACTGTTTTAGTCCAAAGTGAAAAAGAGGAAACATTGGGGTCTTTTCATGAGGAAAAATCTGAGAAGCAGGAGTGTTAATCAAATACAAATCTAATATCAGATGCTTTACAAGCAGGCATAAACGTAAGATTATTATTTATGTATTTTGCTTTAGTGTGCTAGAAGGATACACCAGTTTGGGATTTACAAACGTTTGCAAATATTGTAATGATTCAGTAAGATTTTTGTTTGAAGTCCTGGAACAGCTGGTCCGACCCACGATCTGATATCACCATCCTCAACTCAGAGACACAAGCAACAGAAGAACTGAGGCAACATTTCCAAGATTCTTGAAAGTTTAAGACGACTGGCATATCAACCATTGCACCGTAGAAAATATGATAATGACTGAACCCTAATCATTTTCACAGTTGGTATGTTCCAGCACCAAATGATTTATTTCGATTTAGGACCACCTCTTTCTTCATAAATTAGAGGTTTCCCAAGGTTTGGACTTGATTTACGATAGGAATAGATATATCATGGCACTCTGTGTCAGGAAGGAACACTAGTTCTGGCTCTCAGCATCAGCGAAACTGTCAGACAGGAGCGAGAACGGCACAAATCTGCCTGTGCGGAGCAGTCTGGGCTCACAGAGATCTATCCACAACACTAAGACTTTACCGCAGCTCATAGCACGTTTTTTCTTGAAACCCAGTAAATAACGAGACCAACCCTATTTGAGCTATCTGGAGGAGTTTATTTCCCACCTCTTTAATAAGTCCCTGAGAAAAGCCATACAAAGAGCCCACAATGTCTTTATCCTGAACAAAAGCAGAGGTGACTCTGAGCTGACAGGGTGAGCGGAATTCATTTCTGGCTCAGCTGGTGGCGAACTCTAATGAAAAACTATGATAAAATCTTTCATTTCCACCAAGTTTTACTAGGGGGTGAGCAGAGGAGGACAAATGATGGGCAGTTATTATTTCCAGTGCTCTTGGGGTGTCTGTGATATATCGGTTCAATGCCGATTCACCGTCCGGAATTTGAAGCCGTTTCTGTCTCCTCTCATTGTTGTCAAAGATACTTAGCTTGATGTAACAATGGTTGCCGCGGCTTACACAATTGTACCCGAAATATTGAACAAGTCTAAAATTCCCTTTACAACTACCAGAAATTATGTTTGGCACATAAATGACAAAATTACTTTTTTTGGCAGTTCTTGGGTATTCTTTCTAGTCCTTGCACAGTATAATACAAGCTACTTCTACAAATATAAATACATTAACTATAAACCTCTGTGCACTTTAATATGACATTAAAAACAGCAATGCCGCATTTGAAAATTTTACTTATATATATATATATATTATAGTAAAACTTTTAGGGATTATGTTATTATTAATAGTAGCGCTTTTTAGTAATATTTTTATTATTTTTATTATTTTTATATTTTTATTATTAATGTTAACACTTTTATATTTTATAAACTTTTATATTTTTATATTTTTATTATTATTATTATTATTAATGTTAACCTCTAGTTCAATATGCAGAGACCCTGATACAGCGGCAACCGTTCAACAAATGATACAAATTAGGTGCAAAAATGTCAGTTTGTCTAACCAATGCCAATAATAAAATAAATATAGCAATGATAAATAATAAGAAATACACATATTTTGCAATTGTACTAGTGGTGCAGAAATGACACTTTTCACTCCCCGTGCATTCACTGCCTTTGTTCTCTATAGTGTTTTATTAGATACAACCCGAATTCTGGAAATGGACATTTTTTAAATTTTGTATAAACATATATTTTACTAGAAAAAAAGGTTTAAAACAAAGGAACAAACAGAGAGTTAAAAAAAAAGATGAAGTTAATGAAGTGTTGGTTTCAGAGTACTTCAGGTATGTGGACTTGCTCATTGCTTTCAGTCGGTGAGGTATCTTTGTTCATTTTCTGTCTTTTGAAAAAGGACCCCCTGTCAGGCCACACAATTCACAGAGAAAAGAAAAAAAAATCAGAGAAATTCATGGCCATTTCTGTGGCGCACAGACCGCAGTTAGAGTTACACTGTTACAGCTGGAAAGAGACGGATAAACAGACAGACAGGGCTAAAAAGGGGTGGGAGCCGGGAATGGAATATACTAGAGCGCGGGGTTTTCCTTTTCCCCAGTCTCCCTCTGTTTAGTAGCGAGTGATGAAAGGATAATTTTCCCCTTGCCCTTTAAGCGCAGCATTGTCACAGAGTTCAACGGCCCTAGCGACAGATGAGTTGGAGCCCCCGAGGGCCCCGCTCCCGCCTCCATCTCGTGCGCTTTGTCAAGAGCCAAGGCACTGTCATATGAAACAGACATCTAATAGGTAAGCCTTTGTGTCCAGCCCTTCACATCTGCTGACCCGCCCAGCCCCCAAAGAGCAGCGGCGTTCTGCGAGGGAAGACAAACTGAGAAAGAGCTCACAAAGGGCCCCGGAGAGCTGATAAAGCCATGCCAGTGTTATTTCTGAATTGCGGCCGCGCTCTGTGGTTTAAGGTTCGCGAAAATTAAACCACAGGCAGGCATTGTTTCCTAAAAGCGTTTAGTCGTCACATTCAAATACGCCTGGCAGTTTTGTGTAAGCGTATTTTGGGTGGTATCTGTTGTTGTTCTGTGCTTTTTAGGTGAAAGTACAAAAAAAGTTAAATTGCTGTTACTCCAGGGGGTTTTGGAGGGTGTTTCGGTAGCTATCTTCCCTGGAGTCCTGTGTGTGTGCGTGTGTGTGTGTGTGTGTGTGTGTGAGAAAAGGTGGTGAGACATTGTAAACTTCTGCTTCATTATGCTTTATTACTCTGTTTCTCTGACTTTTGCCACTGGATTTATGTGCTCTGCCGTAATTTTGTTCGTAATTGCATGTTGCGTACCTATTTTGTGATTCTTGCATTACTGTGCCACTAACCAATTCAGCACACAGGGGCCAACAGAGTTTCCTTCAGGTGCCTGTGTTATTAAATCAGATGTTTTGTTGATAGTTGTAGGGCCCTCTGCAGTGATAAGGTTGTAAAATGTAAACAGCAATGCTGTAAAGTACCTTGAATGGAATGTAAGTCAAGTTTTAGGGGTGTAGAGGAGAGTCATACGTACAGGGAATATCAATATCTAGCAATATCAAAATGATTTCAGAAAAAGTGGGTTTACACCAGAAATTTGTCTACATGAGAAATGTTTTTGTTTATTTGTTATGTCTCATAAATTTGTATAACTAATAAAATTGTTATTTTTTATTATAGTTATATAATAAATATATAATAATATTTCTTATTAGAAATATATTGAAATATCTTCTAATTAAAGCATCATTATTATTGTTATTTACCCCAGTGGAACTGGAAGCTGTCCCTGTCCCTTTACTGTCTTCAGTTGAGCTGCTTGTTGCTGAACTGAACTTGTTTTATAATCAATTAACTTTACACAGTTACTAACCTGAACCGAATAAACACTGCCTAGAGCTCAATAACGACCCTAGTGTCCTGCTACAGCTGCTTTACCCGCATCATTTTGTATTTGGCTCTTTCTTGAAGTTTGCATCACTGATTCTGTTCCTTTCCTGTTTAATACTGTAAAGCTGCTTTGATAAAATCTGTATAAAATGTTATAAAATTAATGTGACTTGATATTATTAATTGTATATTGTCTTTAAGCATTGCTTCACCATGACAATAGTTGACCGGAAAGAGAAACCTGACAGAAGAATACAAATCATGCTATTTTCCTTCAATACTGTCACTTGCATATTAAGAATGTGATGCATGATTGAGCATTACACACTGTAACACGAATATGTTTCACTTTTTTACTGTTCTTCTGTAACTCTGGTGCTGTCACTTGCACAATTTAGGTCAGATGCATTTTATTTTTTGAAAGATATTTCACTTTTTCAAGTTTCTGGGATTCTGTGTAGCAGTCATTAAAGACAAACATCATCCAAAGTACACACAGTCTGAAGTTTTGAACCACTCAGTCTTGGTAGACGTTGTTGTTAGTTCAGAATTTTACATGTGCCATGTCACTTTTATGCATGAGCAATACCAGACTCACTTTCATAAGTGCTCAGAAGAAGAAACAGAACTAATGTGATTTCCATTTTCAGCCTGTCAAACTTTATAAAGAAACATTCAAAATATAAGCAAAGTGTTTGTAAAAATTAGTTTCAGTGTTATGATTTGTGAAAATATTATCCTTGATTATATGTTTGGACTATATTTTGGTCCTAAAGCACCATGCATGATGCTTCATTGTGATAGATGTTACTACAGGTGATGTTTTTTAATAATATCCCCTTCTCCCAAACCCTTGTTTGTGACCACTGTAATGTCGCTCACCTGCAGAGCAATGAGTATGTTGGGCAGAGCCTGACCGTAAGTGTCATGGCAGTGCACCGCCAGAGCACTGACGGGCACCTCTGTCAACACATCACTCAGCATCTCGGCCATGGAGCCCGCGGTGCCTACGCCAATGGTGTCCCCCAGGGATACCTCATAACAGCCCAGCTCAAACAACTGCTTCGCCACCTGGGCCGGAACAGAGGAAAGCCATGAAAACACTGTCCCCCCCTGGAAATATAAACAAGATGAAGGAGTGCACACAGAGAACTCATTCTGAGCGCTAGAAAAGCGCTGGCGTGTTACAGCGTCATGCGGGTTTTTTAGCAAACATCGTAATAAGGGCCTTGTGGGACTACAAAAATTGTGGGAAGAAAAAATATGCAGAGCGCTCAACACTCAGTGAGATTTATCACATACTGGAAGGCCCATTTAATCTAACTTCGGGCCGTTATACACTGAACAACGCTATTTGAATTGAACAACGCTATTACAATACCTTTGTGACTTGTGATGGCTTTACTTGTCCCTCATACGGACAGCCGAGAGCACAGGAAACATACCTGGAAAGAAGTGAAAGAGCTATGAGACGTAAAGCTCAGCACATGCTGGAGGATATATAGCTTTGAGCTTACAGTACCAACAGTCATGCAACATAGGGGAAATAACGCCAAGTGCTGTTTTACTGCTGCAACCACAAGCAAAACGGTCCACAGCGACCCGAACTGCTCTTACAACGGATTACATCTATCACAGAATAAAACTAAATGTTCAGCAGCAGGCGAAACATATGGTCGGTGTCAAACGGTTGTGACAAATAGTACCAATAGTGTTGACAGTGGGAATGAGGAACGGTGCTGGAGAGCGACGTACAAGCTACATGCGCTTTCCATATGTGAAGGAAACATGTTCTGCTAGAAACAGTGAACAAACAAGTGAAAAGTTGAAAATGGTTCTCTAGGGCTTGTGGTCGTCAGACGATACTGCTGTGTGCTACCAGAATTTCCGTGGAGTCTCTTCTTGAACGTTAAGCATTGAGTCACATTTGCCAGAATGAATTCGTCAGACTGAAGTGACTGCTCTCTATCGTTTTTTTGGTTTCTTGTTCAGTAAAGAACACAGCCTAAAATTTCTGGACACATCTGGACTTGTACTTGTAACTGATACAAAGCACCACACTGCATGCACATCTGGAACTTGACTTATTTACTCATTAATTCTGGAATAATTTCATGCTGCTCTGGTGCCCCATCTCGAAACCTCAAAGGAGAACAGTCCAAGAAGATGTAAGTACAATAAAAGAAACCACTGACCTTTTGGTTAAACCAAAGATCGATCTTGAAATTTGCTTATATAACGAATGGCTCCTGAAAACTATAGTCCTGAAGTTCAAGCTCAGTAGTCTTTCAGCACAGGGAACCTTTTTGAATTATTTTATTTTGGCATATTTTATTAAGCTTTCTGCAACCAATGAGAATTATACTGACTTTGTGGGAAAGTCATCAATCAGCATCGCAGAGCATTCAAAAACATCAATAAGGGTCAAACCTACAACTATCCTTGATCCAGTGCACCTTTGATTAACTATGGACACATGAATTTCACACTTGCAGAATTCAGCTACAAGCTCTGCCAATTTTGAAAACACCCTGAAACATGTCTTTTATGCCATAAATCATTAGGATATTACTTAAAGATAAATAACCGTGTATCAAAACTTTATTTTTGATTAGTTATATACCTTGCCATGAACTTCATCTGGACATATAAAGCAGTTTTCTCAATTTTTTTTTCACCCTCAGATTCTAGATTTTCAAACGGTTGTATTTCGGCCAAATATTATGCATAAATCTTAATTTTCTGAAAATTGACCCTTATGTCTGGTTTTGTGGGCCAAGGTAACATTTCATTCGCCAAGTTCCTTACAGGGGGGTTTTAATGGCTTATACTCTTGAGTGTTATGATAAGTCAGCCCTAATCCTGAATATGAGGTTATGGTCTTGCCTACAACCTTCCTTTCACCAGACCTTTATCTGCTTTGCAACAACAACCCAGCTATAATCTGCAGCACAATCAGCCGGTTTCTGCATCATTGGCAGATTGCTGGTCAGATTCTCATTCACAATTAGTGCTGAAGTGTGAAAGTACACATAATGAACACTGGCTTACTACTTGATGTGAATACTGGGTCTATGGCACATAGCCATGCCTTCCTCTCATGCTGCAATAATTTCCAAGTTCATATTCCTCCTGCTCAATGTCACACCAGAGATGTATCCCAGACTCTGCTTGTAAAAACATAAATGTTTGCTCCTGTCCTAGTTAAGAAGTGACACAGCACAGGGGACTGTGGTAAAAAGAGGGCAGCTTATGGGCAGAAATCTGGAGAGAGACATCATGCATAAGTCCCTTGCACTTTTATTAAGAATGCTGGATACTTTGATTATGCTTTCAAATATCAATGGGAATGCTTTAATTGCCACATTTTGGCACATGTATTCCCCCCAAATCAGCTCATGGTCCATCCTAAGCTGTAATCTACCATGGAGCTACCAGTCCTTTATCCACTAGGTGTCCCATCACGCCTCTGTTGCAACACAACTGTTTTGTCCAGTCAATCTGATTAGCATAAACCGCAAAGAAAACACACAGAAGAAAGCTGGTTTCACACCCGCGCACTGGTACGCCTTCCTGTTTGGCTGCAGAGATGACCTGCTCAAACCTCTGCAAACTCTCCTCTATGGAGCAGTTGATGTTCTTCCTGCTAAAAGTCTCCGAGGCGGAACCAAACACTGCCACTTCAGTAGCTCCCGCTGCAACCTTTAACAGGAAACATTTAATCAAGTTTGTGCTTATAGATGTTGGCTTGTGTGCACAACTCGCATGATTAGCAGGGAAAGCAATTAACAGAAATAGGCTAAACATTTACAAATAAATAGGACAAGGCGTAAAGGTCGCGCTCTTATGTAAAGCTAAGGGGCGGTGAACGCGTAGGCAGAGCGCATGCATAAATAAAGTGGTTTATTATACAAGAAAAATATCATTGACCTGGCATGGAAGGTAAATTGCAAATGTCACTTGTAAATAAATGTAAATGATGCAAATATTTACTTACAGCTGCTTGGAAGCCCTGAATATTGGGAGTTAGAACAGGGTATCTAACGTCAGGAGACCTTTTAATCCCCCTCAGCACTGCAGTGTGGTCTGCCATCTGCAAAACCAAAAAACAAATAAACAAGAGTTTAAATTCAAGCTTTATCCCAGCGGGTTAAATGCAGTTTTTGGACAGAAAAATCACAGGATATCAGCCAACCCACTCTCGAGGATAACAATCGCACCTTATTACCTGTGCTACCCATTTTGAAGACACAAAGCTAGTGGCTTCGATGACGGGCAGCCCGGTCTGAGAGAGCATGTCTATCAGCTGGATTTTGGCCTCGGTCGGCACGATTTCCTGCAGAAACATAATGACGCAAAATACTTCTATGAACGCACCCAGGAAGCGTGTACATCTCTGTGCCTGTGCTACTTAGATGAATAATTGATTTGCCACCACTACCAAGTGAATAGTTTTCCTGTGAATATATACAAAAGGACAGTATCTGCTAAAAGGCTCATTGGAAAAATGTGCCTGTGGTGACACCAAATTACAATATAATATTTCAGGCATTAAATAAAACATTGTTCACTTTTATATGTAACAGATGCTGAATGTATCATGGTAAGTGTCGCCTACGTTGAGTGATGCTAAAAGGTTAACACTGAATAAAAAAAAAAACACACACACACACAATAACCATAAACTAAAATATATTTGAAGTAACCACGGCATTTAAACTTGCTTCTACAAATCTTTGAACTCTTTTATTGTGCCTTTGTTGCACAGGTGCTCCACATCACAGGGCAATGCTGTACAATCCGTAAACTGCATGCAATTGTATGAATAGATACATTTGTGGACCAAGAGATTTTTTCCAATTGCAGCCTATGTTGACTACAACCCAAATTCTTTTTTTGAATAAAATGAAAACCAAAAGGCTTTCAAATCTCACGAGCCAATATTTTATTACCAATAGAACATAGAGAACATAACAAATGTTTAAAGTTTTACACTTTCTTCCATTTGTTTCAAATTTGAAACAAAGGGCTGAAAAAGCAAGACATTTTGAAAGAAAAAGTCAACATCTAGCACCTGATTCAGTTAACTGACATCAGGTCTGTAACATGATTAGCTATAAAAGCGATGCATACTGTGAAAGAGTGCGAAACACGTTCCTCAACATCTAATTGCAATGACTTTGCAAATCTCATCTACAGTGAATAACATAATCAAAAGATTCAGATAAACTGGAAAAATCTTTGTCCATAAGGGACAAGGCAGAAGATCTTTTTTGGATGCCCGTGATCTTCAGGCCCTCAGATGGCACTGCATCCCTTATTGCCATGATTTTGTCATTGATATTACTAAATGGGCCCAGGAATACTTTCAGAAACCACTGTCTGTAAACACAATTTGCTGTGCCATCTAAAGCTCTATCATGCAAAAAGGAAGCCATGTGTGAAGATGGTCCTGTGGGCCAAGGCTAAGGGCTGCTTCAAAGAGGAAAGTGTTCTATGGTCAGACGAGTTCAAGTTTGACATTCCTGTTGGAAATCAAAGACGCCTTGTCCTCCGGACTAAACTTCCAGCGTGATTGTGTTCAGTTCAAAAGCCAGCATCTCTGATGGCATGGGGTGCATAAAGTGCATGAAGTCTGAAAGGTATGTGGTATAAAAATTTGATGACGTCTATTTCAAGGAAGGTCTTGTGTATTTCAGAAGGACAATGCGAAACCATATACCGCAGCATTACAACAGCATGGCTCCGGTGCTGAATTGGCCTGCCTGCAGTCCAGATTTTTCACCTATGGAGAACATTTGGTGTGTCATTAAAAAGAAAAACACGTTCAGCAGCTGGAAACCTGTATCTGGCAAGAATGAGGCCAAATTCCTGCACCAAATCTCCAGAAACTCTGTAAATCATGCTAAAGAGGTGTCCAAATAAAACATTCCTGGTAGTAGTGTACCATGCATCCCATGTTTTGTGCTCACCAATGAACAAACATGTGTACCAGGTGAGGTTCCCGTTATGAGTTAGACACTTGTTATATTTATGACTTTGAATTTGATATAATGGTGTTTTCCCCCTTAAACTTAAAATCATGAACATGCCTAACCACTTCAAGCCACAATGCTTCAAGTGCTTTAGAATTGTGAAATGTCTACCTTCTCGTTCTGAAGTCCATCTCTTGGTCCAACCTCCACAATTTTGACACAGCGTGGAAGCTTAGGCAGCTCAGAGCACTGTAAATTGAAAAACAATGAGGAAGGAAGGACCATATAACAATTTCACAGAGCCGTATGGAAAATCTGAAAGGTGGATTAAGACACATCCTCTGTCCGGTGCTTCCTGTCAAATGGTGCGTACAACTTCATGTTTTGAATCTGGTCTTCAGATCCTTGCCAGGTCATTTATGACATAATGTGCTTTGGAAACAAGCATTTCCTCTCTTCCAATGGTAAAACCAAAGCTAAACTTTTGAATTCAGGAGTTGTATTACCAAGGGCCAATGATGTGTTTATAGAACATTTGGACGGCTATAAAACCTCTCTTGATACAGAAACCCACAGCCTAGTTTCTTTAGAGCTAAGTTTGATTTAATTGTGCTGTCATGGAGGGAGGAAATGGATGTGTGAAAGGAATGATAACAAACTTCTTTTTACAAAGTTTCTGACCGTGTGTGCTATGTAGGTGGAAGAGAACCATTGCGGTTTGTCCCGTTATCACCCCAGGCCTGCAGTTAGGACAGCCTATTAAATTCACTCATAAATCAAACTCGCCGCTCAGACCAGAAATACAGGCTCCACTAGAAATATCCATTATTTTCTTATCAACAAAATAAATTAGAGCAAAACACTTCTGCTGTCTCTGTATTTCTTTTTTTTTTTTAAACATTTCTGGCCGCTATCTTTGAGTGGAATTTTCAAGAGGTTACGACAAAGGCTGAGAGGCTGAATAAAGTCAATAAATATATAAAATAAAAAACATTTATTATTTACTGTATTTAAAATGCATTTCTATACTGGTCTAATCAGCAATCCGTTCTTTTTTTTCCCAGTTAAAAACTACACAGAACAAAGTAAACGAAACAAAGATTTATTTATTTATTTTTTTTTATCTTTTTAGTTGGTTAGTTAATTAGGGAATACTTAATTGAAAAGAGAACATTCCTTATTTATTTACAGCAAAAACTTCTTTTTTGTCTTAGGCCAAAATTCTTTGAAAAAATTTGATTTCGTATTAGCTATTGTAGTGAATTTGAACCAATCAATATGTGTTCAATTAGTGTTCAATTCTGATTATGGAAAACCTTTTCGATTCCCATCAAGACTATGCAATTAAAAATAACTTTAAAACAATGTTATTTAATATGTGCTCAATTAGCACTAATAAACGGCTAATATTCTGGTAATATGCATGCTAATAGGTGTAACCATAAAATAAAGTTTTATTGAACTTATTATGTGACTAAATGTTGAATTGAGAATTTAATTCAATTACGACAGGGATTACGATTTACGATACACCCTATCGTAATTGAATTAAATTCTTAATTCAACACTTTAGTATCAGGACCAATGCTCACTATTAACTAGTTATCAGAGTTATAAAGTGTTACTGAAGCAAAAGTCATAGTCAATGGTTTGTTAATAGTGAGAATCCTTTTTTTCAGTCGATGCATATAATAGCATCAGCTCTGAGTCTCACCGACAAAATAAAATAACTGGTTGAGGGTCACATGAGGGTCATTTATTTAAACTTCCATTACGAGGCGAGCTATTCCTTTACGCGACTGCTCTTCTCTCTGTGTTGCTGTATTTCCTAGAGCCATGTATAAATCTTGCACATGCAAAAACAGACCCCCACCTTCTCTTCCCACAGGAGCCGTGGAAACCAAGGATTATCCCGCAAGAAAGTCTCATAGCTCAGGCAATGCTTGACCGCAGAAGAAACGTTACCCATCCGGCTAGCGCAATCTGCCAGCCCGGTGCTGTTCCCAGATGGCACCTGTGGTGATCAGAGTGCATGCGCGCTTCCGAGCAGCAAAAGGAGAGCATCGCTCCGAAGGGCGTGGGATGACTCAGCTGTTACCATGGCAGCAGCATCCCTGCCTGTGAGGGGGAGGGAAGACGCAGGCTCAAGACGTCAGGCGCGCTTTGTTAGCTCTAGACTGACAGCTCTATGTGAAGTACGGGACCCACTGGGATTCTTGGCTCTACAATGAGACTAACCACAAGCTGCTTATTTTACTGCCCTTGGCTCCCCTCCCCAGCGGAAATCTACAGCTTCGGGGAAATACGCTGCCATGATTGATCTCCTGTGACTGAGGCAGCTCATGCTTTTCAATGGCCGGCCGTGCCACTCTTGCCAATGTCAACTGTGCTCTGTTATAAAATCTCTCTGTAAAGCCGGGCCGCAATTTACTTGTGAAAGAGCCATTCTTCCTGGCCCAGGTGCTTACAATAGAGAGGTTTAAGGAAGTTCTTCCTCAATAAGATGCTGGTGTGCCGTGAGAGGGTCTGGCCTCTCTCTCACGGGGGGGAAATGCAACGGCTGAGACCAGGGGCTGCATTTATTAGGTATCAGTATTTCTCGCATGGCATGAGATGATAAATCATACGGTGATTTGGAGCATTCAGTGATTTGGATTGCAGGCTTAAGTTTTATGCTGAACAATAATAAAGCAATGATACGAAACATCTATAGTTGGTGAATTATTTTGTTTATAAGCAAGCCAACCCTTGTGAAAATGATGTGTGATTAATTGTCTTAAATGCACACTTCAGATTTTGGTTGCACTTTATTTTAATGTTTCTCTCAACAAGCAACTTTTTCCTCAGTAAACTCCTAATTTGGTGCTTATTAATAATTAGTGCAGTAGTTGTTACGTTTAGGTATTGGGCAGGATTAGGAAATATGTGTTTTATAAGTATTAATAAACATTCAATATGTTAATAATAGGCTATCATGTTATTAATAAGAAACTACAGTAGTTAATAGTGAGAATTGGTCCTTTACTAAAGTGTTACATGAAAGGATATATGTATTGTAAAATGCAAGTAACTTGCAGATAAGGCCAGAAATTAAAAGGGTACATAATCAGTCAATAAGTTACAGTAAGTGCTTGAATGTAATTGTAACTGTATTATTCTATAATAGTTATGTTAACATATGATGCTAAATTAAATTAGAAATGTGATTCATTATTTGTTGCACTTATCTCTCTTTTACTGTGTGCAGTATCAGGCAGTACCTTCTGCTTACTGTGCAATATTTCTGTGCAACATCTTTCCACTCCTTTTGTGTGTGATTGGCTGTTCAGCCTGCGCTAAATATATATATATATATATATATATATATATATATATTTATATGTGTGTTTTCTTTTCTTAACTGTGCTTTGATTCCACAGTTGGGTTGATGTGTAAACTTTGGCACTAGAGGTGCTTTTTTAGCATCTGAACAAGTCGTGACAGCAATGTTTACCCAGCCAATGGCATGCCGCGTGAGTTGTGGGCGGGATCTGTTTGTCTGGCCAGTTGCAGAAGAGTGTTCAGGAAATCTTTTAAAGGAATAGTTCACCCAAAAATAAAAATTCCGTCATCATTTACTGTTCTGCTGAACACAAAGGAAGATATTTTGAAGAAAGTCTGTAACCAGGCTGACTTCCACTGTATTTTTTTTTCCTACTATGGAAGTCAATGGTGACCAAAACAGCCTGGTTTTAAAACTTTCTTTAAAATATCTTCCTTGGTGTTCGGAAGAACAACGAAATTCATACAGGTTTGGAACTACTCAGAATTTTCATTTTTGGGTGAACTATTCTTTAACAATTCCAAGTCGTGCTCCAACAACACAATTCACATTTAGGGTTTGATTCTCCAATATGTCAGCCAGATTCAATGTTAAATCAACCCATTAATCTTCTTAATTGCATTTACATATATAGTCCACATGCGCTTCTGTCTTATATTTCCATGACAGTATGTAATCCAGCCCAGACAGTGAGCCAGGAGCTGGCGGGAGCATTCAGTGCTGGGGTGTGTATGATTCAGAATTGCCCCCAGCTGGAGTTAGCCGCATTAGATCTGCGTCCCTGCCGAACCATTTAGCATTTCCTTTCCTTGAATGCTCTCTAACTAAAAGGACAAAAAGTGGACATTCATCTTGACAAATACCAGCTGTCGGGGTTTACTTCAAAGGGGTGAGCTACACCTTCAGGGCATCCTGGATAATGTAAAGTAACACAGCGCAGGTGAGCGAGTGTGGGGGCTTTTCCGAACTTCTTTTATCATTCCATACATGCTCTCGTAAACATTTAGCCACTGAGCATGACAGCAGGATGAAATGATAAATAAAGCACAATTTCATTAGCCATTACCTGAAAGCCTGGGTTATTTTGGCCGTACCAGATGTTCCCCTCTTTAACCTTATTCCTCTTGCAATTGTAGATGATTTAGGAGCAGGCCAGTAGACGATGGGCTGCGTTTTGCACAAACAAATCCTGCTGGGTTAGCTCTGGGCCTCTCGTGAATTAACCTTTGCCTCTGTGAACTTAAATTGGTAAAATATTTATGCTTTGCTGTCTCTTGTAATGTAATCACCAACGGACTATCTGTAGGGAGCACCGGAGCGTTTTCCCCGCAGGCCAGTAGATCAGCGGGCTGACCGCAGACGCTGGATTTAGATACAAAGTAAATGTGCAAGGGGAGGAAAGGTCAAATGTCATCAGGCCATTTAAGTCACAGTAGCTGATCCACAGCGGTCTCCGTCGGGCAGCATTCGTGCGCTTTTGGTGGTTTTAAGAGGATTTAAAGGTTAGAATTGATGTACTTTTGTACAATGTTGGACTTTATTGGATCCCTATTCAAATCCACAATAGCCTTGTGGTTAGTGCTCGGACATACAGCAAAAGTTCAAACTGAATTCGATTCCCTTCTGAAAGTCTTTTGCCGGTCCATCTCTACACCCAACGTTTTCCTGTCTGATCTAAAACTGTCAAATAAAGGAAGCAGAACCTGATTTTACCAAGTGCGACATGTTCCTGGATCAGCATCTTTGTTGACCCTGGAACAATATTGTGATTAACTAATCAGATTTGAAGAACTAGTTTATAGTGTTCATGAGGTTTAGTATTTGGTGCATGTACATCAGTGCCATTCATACTGTATAATTTCCTCTTAGGTTTTGGTGTAGGGATGCACGCTGATTTTGCCAAGTACTATTGGCGCTTTTCCACTGCATAGTACGGCACGGTACGGTTCAGTACAGCTCACTTTTGGGGGGTTTTCCACTGGGAACAGTACCTGGTACCTGGTCCTTTTTTTAGTACCACCTCAGCCGAGGTTCCAAGCAAGCCGAACCGTTACAAAAACGTGACGTGTAAACTCTGCTGGTCATTGATTGGCCGGAGAAAATCGTCATTACTGCATCACTGAGCTTGCGACACGAGACACAAAAGACTCGCTAGATTTAAATCAGCACAGCCAGCGAAGGATCGGACGCAACTTTTTTGCTTGAAGAAACGAGCCTTTTTGTATTTCGTGGTCTATCAGCCTCTTTTGAAACAAACTCCTTCGTCTTGCTGTTAAAAACATCCGCATGCCGAGAATGAAGAACACCGTACCGTCGATATGCTCCATTGTAGTGTGTTTGTTTGTGGCGCGTTTACGATGATGTCACGGCAGTAGAGGCGGCGCAACTATAACGACACGTGAACAATCCCGCCCACTCTAAAGCAGTACTAAACTGCAGTGAAAACGCAAACCGAGCCGAACTGAGCAGTGGAAAATCACCATATGTGTCCCTAGGTCAACATATTTTGTTGCAACATTTTCATGCAAAAATATAGTGTTGACCATATCTGTAAACCTAATGCCTAACATCAGAGGAAGTGATGAATTTAAGCAATAGCTTGTGTCCCCAGTCATACGCTCAGTCACTCAACAGGCTGTGCTGTTCCACTGCGAGACAGGTTTTGGATCAAGCAGTTAACAGGGACGAAACTCTTTCATTGTCTCCCAGAGCATTAGTTCCAGTGAAATTTAGCACACAACACCGTAGCAAACTTCACCCATGTCAAAAACTGGCTCGGTCAGATAAATTTAATGAGGGAAGAAATGGAGGTCCACGCCGTGGATGAATTGAAAAGATAAATTGCAGATGCGACGAAGTCTTCTTTGGATGTTTTATTTGGAGTGCTGGTGTAATCTGCACCATTATGTCAATGAAAGAGTTTAGTTTGTCCCTTTTTCATCTTTAGGATGGAAACAGATGTGAGAAATATTCTTTACGGAGAACAGGTTTAGATGAAGCATCAAAGAGGTTTTAAGCCATCAGATAAAGCCTGAAAACATAGTGAACTGCCCAAAACTCAAGCCAGATTCGATCAATTTTCGCCCATACGATTTCAATTGTCCCATAGAAGCTGCTAAAACAGATTCGAGCTTTGATTGCAACATCAAAAGTTCAGTGTGTGCACTCGTGGGAAACGCACACTGCAGCCTGTATGAGCAGAGCTTGTGGATAATAACAAACGTGTTACTGAGACAGACCATCACAGGTTTGCACCTAAAGAAACGAAAAGTGTTTCTGACAGCTATGTTTAGAACAAAAACCCCATACATTTATTGTACACGAGGGAGGTCTTCGCTGAGGAGGTCAAAAGTAGCTTGAGAAATCTGTTAGTATTTGAAGTAATATCAATGGCAGTCACTTGGCTGGCACAGGACTGCTTGGATGGAATATGAAATCTGCCATGTTTTCCCATAGACACTCAGTACTGAGCATGAAGATTTTTGAACCACGCTTATTGGCTCAGACAGAACATTTTGTTCTGAAGATAAAAACAGACAGATACTCTTTAACGTGACAAATCACTTAAAAGGATGCAAAAAATGTACTTTTATTATTGATTTTTAATTATGTGCATGTGAAAGATGAGAAAAGGAACTTAGTTTGGTGACACTTGCCATATGATAATCAAAACCAAATGCATGTTTTGTTTTGGCAAAGTTGCAGCCCTATTCTGGAAAAGGGGGCAGGAAGCAGAATTCGTTCATTTCAGCATTCTATTATAAATGGTCTATTAACATTTGTAGGATATCACTCAAACAGCTTTGGTTACTTTCAAATGTCGAAACAATTTGTAATAATGTCTTGTGTTGGCCTTTGTATTTTAATAATACAATTAACTACTATTTTCACCTGTTCGTCAATATGCTTACCTTTCCAAGTGCTCTCTTTTGAACAGGATATTACATTTCAAGCATTGCGTGAGTCCAGCTTTTGAAGAACCTAATAAAAACTAAACTTTCTGTGTCCAGCATGTCACAGATTAACCGTAACATAGTCCCAGCACAGACCGCATAGTTTGATTTTGGATTACTTCGCTAGAACACTATTAACACATTTTGACATTGATACATGCGGACAGATGTTTTAATGTGCTAGAAGATGTTTCGGGCGGAATTCTTAATTGCACCATGGAGGGATCCTGGCTCGCTCCACACCAAGTACAAGTTCAAAAAGGTTTCTGATGTATTTCAGCACTCCATTTACAGGAGCAAAGTGAAAAATGAAAAAGCAGCTGCTGACGGCTAAGGTGTGCAAAAAGTAATTCTTTCCTGATCATGCTAAACTATTTGGACCAAATATTAATCAGCCGGCCAGCTTTGACTTCAAAATAATATACGGCCCTCTTTGAATGAAATGTAGACCGCAGCTCAACTGCACCTGAGTGTGAACCACCAAATTTATTGATGGAGTTTGCGTGAAATAAAGACTAAAAGTTTCAGAGAGTGGCACAGAGAATTCCATGGAAAGTCCCTTCTCAACTCCAATAGGGAGTGAAAACATACGAGCATGAGAGGGAAAGTAAACAATGCGGAAAACGTGAACCTTTCCTCAAGGGATGTGAGGTAATATTTTTGTCTGCCTGCCCTTTTGAAAGGACTCTTGTCCGTGGTGCCTTGGCTCTCTCGAGATGCGATGCTAAAGGGTCACAGACACATAGGATCTTTTATTTGAGGATAAAGCCAGATTTGCATTTCCTGGAGGAGAATGCAGTAAAACTACCATGTTTTATGGCAGTTGCAATCTGTTTCAAGAAGTTTAGTTTGATCTTCACTGACTTAGAAGTCGTTTTTGTTTGGAATAATTATTGTTCTCTGCTTTCTTGCCTGTATTTAACCAAACAGCCACCTTTACTCAGCAAAAATGGTGGAGCACTGTGTTCACTGACAGACAAATTGAAAAATGGGACACAATTAGGAAATAAAATATCTGTTGTTCATGGAAAAGCTAGCTTATGTAATGTTAGCATTCAAAAAAAAAAATTATGCAGATAAAATGCATTTCTTTTTATTATATTTGTATATGCATATCTGTATGGCAGGCAGATAAGGCTGAATTAACTGAATAAGTATGTTTGAGGAATTCTTTATATAAAATGGATTGCCTGTGTTGTTATAGCGACCACATTAAGAAGATTATACGCATTGCCTGTGATAAAATCCCTGTAACGCATGAGCTGGCTCGGTGGTTTGCTGTAGGTGAACCGAGTCCAGTCCCGAAACACGCTGGCACTGATTGAGAATGCAGTGGTGTACAGGTGTTCCTTTTTACACAGATTGAATGGGACTTGTGTGGTCAAACATAGTCTTCTCTCAACTCTTTTACACCAAAACAAGCACACACACACGCAAACAACATTTGACTCAGAACACATCCTCTGTGTTCTGAGCTGTGACCTTGTCCTGGTAACTAGCGTGTAAAAAATGTGACCCAGATGCTTGACTTGCTCAGGGACGTCTGATTGAGCTGTAATAAGGGTCTACAGCCCACCCACTAAACCCAAATTGGAAAAAGGGTATGTGGAAAGATGAAGAAAGTAAACTGGAAAACATTTTGATTAGATCAAGTTTCAGCGGCATTGTGGGCCGACTGCAAGCGGACACTTTCAAAATAAACTATGAGGCCAGAGAAAAGAAAAGAAAAACGTTCTAGCTTACGATAGGCTAAAGTAACGGGAGAAGAATTTCACAAATAAATATGACAACGTTGATACTCTGTGATTGACATTTTGTTTATTTGTGTCATTAATTTGTCATAAATGATCCACAAACAGAGTTTTTTTTAACCGTGTGGAATCACAAAGATAAATAAAAACAAACATTTCATTGCCTATAGGTATTGTACATGTTTCAACTGATGTCAGATGGGTTAAAAATCATGTGTTTTCCATTCATTTAAACAAAGCTGTGCACGTGTTCAGATTGTGTTCTCTTGGGGTGTAGTGTCCTAAATATTTACCTAACTAGATAAAACACACTCCTAATCATTTTAATATGCGTCTCCTTCCACTGCATGTATGTGTGTATGGGACAAAAGAACTGCATTTTTAGCTTTGTTCGTGCCGTCCACTGTAGGTCACGCTTTCATTTCAGGCATACCAAGGATTATTGCAGTGTAACACAGGGATATGATTGACAATCGCCCCTTTGACTACACAAAACAACAAGCATATGAAGCTCATTACTACAATGAAGTCAAAGAGCAAAAACAGAGCAGCAATTTGAGCTAGAATCTAAACGTATGACTTGTAGTGTGGTGGGTGTCCCCTAGTTTATGGTTCAAAAAACATAAAATCCAAATTCTGCTAACAATTTCAACAAGCATGTTTACACGCACATCATTTTCAGATTAAGCTCTGTGGTCTGGTTAAGACTTTAATCTGGAAAAAAAGTAAACGTAATAGAATCTGTCTCCTTTTTGCTCTAAAAATGATCTGGATAGCTTCATTGTTCACAACTGAGTTGTAACGCTGATAATTACCTTCATTTGGACATGTGCAGCTCACGACACAACATTCCAACTCACATAAACTTATTCCAGCTCTCTATTGGCTTAATCCAGTTTAGTTAAAGCAAATCAGGCAGTTTAAATGCTATTTTTGAGGTTGCGTGCCAAATAAGCATCCATAAACCCGAACTCCTATCGATGTGAGCTCAGCACATTCATCTATAGTCACAATGGCGAATGATCCCTTTCCTCTTTTATGTGGCTACTATACTAAGAGTCTGCTCACTGGCACAGATTTCCTTAAAATAGCAGCGTTCACACTGGGCCTGGTGTTGTAGAAAGGAAGACATTTAGTGGAATTGGAAGGAATCCATGATATTTAACAGTAGATGGGATTGTGAAGCAGCAGGAGTAATCATGCAGGGCAGCAGGCCGCAGGAATGCAAATCATCCACGCCGCTAGAAGTTAAGTTAGCAGGTGGCCTCCGCTATTCATTGGACGTCAACACTCTTTTTAGATTGGGACCACATAACATCTGGGTGCCCTCACCACTGGTTTCAATTAAGTCAAATACAATCGCTCAATTTTCTGGCATTTCAGGCCTTTTCTGACAAACATGTGGCAAATGGCAAGTTTTGATCAGATGAGGTAAACATAGATTTGCGTAAATTGAAACAAAAACCTGCAACAAACACGGTGTTAGGTCAACAGGTAGAGACAGACACAGAAAATATATTTGAAAATAGATTTAATGACATACAAACACTGTTCTAAAATTATAAATGCAATATTTTCCCAAAAAATATATTACTCAAAGTACTAATGTAAGTGTATATAAGGAAGAAGAATATTTGCTCAAAGAAAAAAAAAAAATATATATATATATATATATTTTGCATATCCACCCACTGATGTCTAAAGCAAACTAGTATGAAACAGTAATTGTGGGCTGCAATACTTTGGGCTATTTGAGGAAATATGTATTGTATAGTCCTAGGACATACTCAGTGCTTTTACAACAACACTACAATAATTTCAGTTAAAAAAGAAAAAAAATATATATATTTGTTTGTGTAATTGCTTGCAAAATCCAATATGGCTGTTTTCCCCCCACATAAAAAATGCAATCAGGTGAGTTTAAGGCATTTACATTTCTTTTGTAAAATAGCAGCAGTTCTGTTTTGGAGTGGTTGCTTATGAATTTGACATGTAATCTAAAGAAATGAAATTATAATTGATCCTTAAACTCTCTCTAACTCATTAACCTGTTCTCAGAGAAAGAGCAATCAGATATCTGTGGTAAAGAGTGGTAACTCATCTACATCATATTAAAAAACGTTATTACAAAAACAAAGCCAAATAAATAAGAGGAATCTTGAGCTAATATATACATAATACTGTACATCAAATGTCAAAAACTATTTCTTTTGATATGTTATTCCAGCAATATGACACAGAAGCTCCTCTGTCCTCAATGACATCCACAGGACCTCACCACCATATTCCTGTACTTCTTCAGAATTACGTTTGAGCTGTCATCAAAATACAGCACCGATATGGCGTTCAGTTTGGTCGGCGCGCAGCAAGGCTTTGGCACATTATCAGGAAACATTAGATGGACCTACAACGAGGAAAGAAAAAAAAAGAGAGAAAATTATGATATGACTCATGACCAGTTGTACGTATTTTACGAGGAAACTATTTTGTACAAATTCGCACAACCTCACAATTTTGTATGATTTGGTTCAGGGGCGGGGTTAGGTGTAGGTCATTCATACGAACTGGCAACTCTTAAAATATGTACGATTCAGCAAAAATCGTATGAGTTTGTACGAGCGAGGTCGTACAAATTTGTACGAATTGCCATTTGATTGGGCAGGATATGTGGGACTGGATTTTACATGGAGACAACATAGTAACACATTAACTTAACATTTTAATCATTAATTACTAGTGTGTTTTTGCTCAACTAATGCTTAATTGTGAACAAATTAACCATTAATTAATGCTTAACTAATGCATTATTCTGACCCCCTATTCTGAAGTGTTACCACAAAAAAATGGTTTGTCAAACAAAAATATCTTGCAAACTAAATAATAAAATGAATTCACTTTACCATGAAATACATGAACTATGAGCCAGAACTCATGGCAAATCATACATATTTATATATGTATATTCATATTTATACGATTTTTGCTAAATTGTACGTGTTTTACCAGTTACCAATTTGTATGAATTTGTACGAAAGACCTACACCTAAACCTACCCGTCTCTGGGGTTTAGACAAATCGTACAAAATCGTACGAATGAGGTCTTACGAATTTGTACGAATTAGCACAAATTTGCCACCTCGCACGAATACGTAAAAAATTGGTCGTGAGACTCTATTGGAAATACATTCATAAACTGTATAAAAGTGCTGTCTCATTTTTGGGGCTGCTGCTATACATTTTATTATTTGATGAAGCAAAAGAAGGCTTACCAAGGTCTGCACAATCGCATGATTTGTCGCATTCATATGTGCATTGAGTGGAAATGAGCATTCTCCATCACAATAAAAGGCAGCGTAGCCCTCTGGAGCAATAATCCAATCCTAAAACGACAAAGTGACAGAGATGAATTCTCTGGTTGAGTGAAGCTATCCCGCCGTGCAGTCTTGTAATTGATTGATGTCTTGCGAGCCGCCACATGTGTTTACCTGCCATCCTAAGTCGCGGAAGCTCACGTAAAGTTCATGCTTCTTGCAGGCTTGTCTCTGTTCGCTGGTGTTCTGATCTAGATAACAGCAACAAAACGGAGGTTGAGCCTTCAAACACTGAAGCAGTGGTGTTGTTTAGTCTAGGAGTGTGTGTGGGCTCAGTGTGCTCTATGTTTGCAGCTGGCAGGACGTCTTTGTATACAGACTCTGAATGCAGTAAATACTCAGTAATTTGATGGCAGCAGTGGGGCATGCTGCATTCAGAAAACATCAGGTAAGCTCAGCAGGTACTTCTAATGTGAGTCTTCTACGACTGGGAATGCAAACAACCGCTACTTATTACATAATTAATAGCATAATGTGACTCACAGGTAATGTGAACCAGAGTTAGTTTTCATATAATGGCACAGCATTCTTCCAATGTGCCTTGAGTATCTTTAGTAGATTTGATGCCGCTAACCTGACACATTTCATGAATACAGTGAGTAGTTAAATTCGTTTGAACCAGTGATCAGTGAACAGACGAGAGGTTGTGAGATTAAGAAACTGCTGAGCTTTTGTGTAACATGTATGTACACAAGAAAGTGAGCTGTAGCTGTTCTACAATGAAAAACACTGCGCACAGGACCTGTGAATGTTTTTTACCTCCACTTTTGACAGCTGGCGAAGATTTCTGTTGTGTTCTGCTTTTGTTTCTGTTGTGGCTCTTCTTCTTGCTTCCTGTGGCTCTTACGGAACGGAGCAGAACCTCGCTGGCTTTGAAAAAAGCAACCAGGAATGGCTGTTTGGACTGAGGTCCGTTCCTTCCGATGATGCCAGCGGATTTCATGTTGATGCTTCTACCTGAAATTCAAACAGATGCATGCCTCCGATTACAGAGATCAACATTATACAAACAGCCTTGATTAAGGCACGGAAACCTCTTCCCGGGTAGCAAAATCATCTCAACTATTTATGACAGTTTCTATGGTCCCCACAGATACTGTAGTGATTGTGTACATGTCAAACTGAGAGGGAGAGGGCTGAAAGCCGATCCGAAAATACAGACAACTTCGCGGCATCAGGTTCCCATTTAAGAAAGAGGAAAAACTGGGTGTAGACGTGACTCAAAGATGATCCTTTTGTGAAGTCTCACGCTGGTAAACGTGTCTGTTTTTAAGCTAATACAATGAATATGTGAATGGAAATAACACCAGCTGCATTTCATGGCTCTTATTTCCAGTAAAACGGGTATGCAGCAATAATCAAAACAATAAAGCACATGCAGGAAAGAACACTAAAATGTAGCGCTGTCTTTAAAGGGACCAAATGTTTATCATTCAATCAATTATCCAACAAATTATTTACATAGAGCAATGGTAGTCTGGAGACATTTTTAGCTCCACTTTAATACAAAACACATCCCACATTCTCAGTCCCACATATTTCGAGTTTCCCGTACATTGGTGTAACTCGCTACATAAACACTGCATTACTAAAGAAATCGATTAGGTAATCCTGAACCTCTAGTATGTCATACATACAACATTAAAACCACATTAGTTCGACAGTACAGAAGTGTTGTAAATTATGCCACGTCTGTTAATTAATTGGTTTGAGATTGAATTAATGCCTGATTATTCTAAGGGCTTTTTGCTATCTGATGTTTTATTCCTTTACTTTCAGATTTATGATTTGATTGCAGGTCGCCTCTTATATTACACAGTGCACTGCATGCTCTTCAAAAACACACTTAAAGACACAGAATTACGTATACTGCATAGATTGTCCTGAATGTTAACTCACCAAGAGTATTTAAGTCTATGTCATATACATACAAGAAACAATGCTTTTAACCACATGTTGACTGTTATATTTCCAACCACACATTTATTTATTTTATTTTTTGTTTTGTTTTGTGAGGCTGTTTTCAAATGGAAGTATGATTTCGGGAAACACCAAAGCACTGAACTATGCTGGTACTGATGGAACTCGTGACTATAGGTGGCTAACAATGCTTTTGGGGAATGTACCCCTGGTTACTAATACTAATACTCAAAGTTATTATGACCCTGTCATAACTGCACAAGTGTAAATAACAAACAAGTGTAAAATTTTAATATTTTTTGTGCAACAGACTTTGAGCGGCGATCTGGTTGACCAATGGCGATTTCATAAGCATTCTTATCCAAGAAACACTCAAGCATAACCGGAGAATAATTTGTGGATTATGTACCATAAGTAACTGGTGATTCTGGAAAGCATGTAATGTCATTGCTTTTTTTCTTTTGTTAATGTAATGCAGGGATTTCCACATTTTTTGTTGTGCTCTAAACCACATAAAACATTTCCTTTAAATATTACATTACAATTTATTCATTTATAATAGTGACACTTTCATGCGGGTAAACACATTAAACATTTCTCTTTTTAGTGTTAAAGTGTTTAAATATTTCAATTGTCATTTTTATGATTTTTCTACTTACAGGGCTCCAGACTAACGTTTTGTGCTGGTTGCACTTGTGCGCCTAACTTTTTTTTTTTTTAGGTGCACAAGCACAAAATTTAGGTGCACACACATTTTTTATTACATCGCCTTTAACGCCAAAAG
>JAUCMS010000013.1:243920-263936 GCA_032357445.1 Enteromius radiatus | reverse complement strand
GAGGCAAGGACCCGCCTGAACTCTTATTGGTTTAGACCACGATACAACCAGGATAACCAGAGGATAACACAGAGAGACGCTGCACTTGCGAAATAAATTCATGTTTTCGCCTGAGCAACGTCAGGTGCACATGTGCGACCGCGAGTTTTTTTCAGTCGCACATTTAAAAATTTCGGTCGCATTTGCGACCAAATTGGTCGCACTCTGGAGCCCTGACTTATTAGCTTTTTATCAGAACAAACAAACCCACTGCAGTTGGGACATTAAAACCCAGGTTTAAAGCAATGTTTGATGTTAATTTATAAAATATATATATTTTATATATATACTATATAAAAAATGTTTCTCTTTGTTTTTTATATGTTATTAACTAAATGTCATGGTACGTTTAAAACAAGTTAGATAAAAAGTGATGTAAAAAGTAGTTACAATACAGTACTTAATGTTACTAACTAAAGTTTCCATCATGTGAGAATGGATTTTAAGCCCAGTACCATTCTCTGACACAGCATAAACTGTGCGATTGTCCTTCGGTAGAGCACAGATGTCCCTGTCTTACCGTCGGTGGTCTCCACGCAGAGCTGCAGGCCCATGTTCAGCTGTGGGTTCAGGACCCAGTGATTACTGGTGGCTGTGATGTCAAACACCAGCCACCCCCCATCAGTAGCACGGATCTTTTTGGAGTCCAGGAGAAATGTTTCAGCATCCCTAATGAGAAGATAAGAACGCACTATGACAATGGGATTTACATTATATTTTTGAATATAATATTTCACTGTCCACCACAAATAGACAAATGTTAAACTGTAATGACATGTTTAACATCCGAGACGAATGAGTTGAATTTTGCTAATTGCAGTCATTCTGCATCTTAATTAGCAATGTTGATTATAACATAGAAAAACAAATATTGAAACGAGTGCAACCAAATTTTCTCTCAGCCCTTCCTTTTCATCTTGACCACAATTTTGTCAACAGGCCATTCCTGTTCATCTACTTAACTGACGTTCCAAAACAGCACATGGGCCACACAGTGAGACAGCGAGCCTGATCTCACAGACAGGAAAAATGATCAGAGACGGTGGCACGTCCCAGCATGCCACGATGAGGGTGAGCACAGCACACCATCGCACTCTGCGTCCCTGTTACTGCTCAATATTCTCATTTTCTTTTCAACTTCGGCGTGACCGAGCCAATACAACTGACATCAAGCAGGCGATCTGTGCATCATATACACTGACCTCAAAAGACAGGGAGAGATGAAAACAAACCATAATACATGTTCTCAGAACTCAGCAAGCATCACTTTGAAGTACCTTGGAGTTGCATGTGAACACCATGGCTAATGGTAAATCATTCAGGCCATCTGTTAAATATTCTGATTCCCCTGCTGATGATTCTCCGAGCGCTTCAAAAAGTGCAAATCCAGCCCGAACCAAATATTCTAAACAAACACAATGGTATTTTTTCTTTTTATTAAAGCATCGACTTGCTGCCATGTGAACAACCAGTTGGTAATTACACTGATTTAAGTCTCATGAGCCTTCAGTTCAACATAACACATTAAAAGGTCTCGGTTCACTTCCAGTTGGACACGACAAAAGTAATGACTTGCGGTTCAGTGAAAAAGTCGAGAAGCGCTCTGACCGATTCAGCCAGTGAGTGAGTCATTAGACTGATTCACACAAATAGTGAACTTGTGAGTCTCAGACTGATTTATGAGTCAGTTCATTAAAACGATTCGGCTCATTAGAGTCGCTTGTGAGAGGATAATGCATGCTCTATTTACTGTGTCATTATATAAACTGAACTAGTTTTCAATAAGAAGTGGTTCTCTACTCCCAATCCTGACCACTGGGGCTACTGTACCTCCACAATACTGTTTTGTAAAGGTGTAAAGTTTCGTTTCCTGCCATGCCTTTAACACTCACAGTGGGTACGCTTTGGCACGGCTATAAGAAGTGGGTGCTAAGCTGTGAAACACTAAATTCCACTAATCACAAGAAAATCACAGCACAGACACAGGAGTGAATGTGTGAAGTTATGGGACATGGACGCCTCATAAACACAGCGATGAGGAAGGGTTCCAGGGCCACTGAGGGCAGAATCCATTATAAAACTCTCTTTCATTGCCCCAGGAGAGCCGTATCTCCGCTTAAATGTTTCAGCTGCAATAATTCATGGTGAGAAAAGGCCCTGTCTATGGTGTGCCCATGTATGACTCAAGATAAGTCACGGCTCTCTATCTAGATTAGAAGACCATTAGAAGCGTGAAGAGGCAGGTGGGCACAGACTCGCTTTTAGGAAGCTTTGGAAGTCTCTTGACCCAGGGGCCCTCTATATTAAGGCCAGATGGCCCTGTCTGGGGTGCAAGCGCTCTGACAAGCAGTCGAGATATGCATAGAGTGATAACTGATGGACTTTCAAGACTTTCATAAGTGCTGGAAGTCGCAAATGAGCTGTTAATGGAAAGCTTTATCCATGGCCATTACCAGCAAGTATATCTGGTGAGAGTGAGGAAGAACAGGTTTGCTTTGGTTAATGTGAAATCAGTCCTAAAGGACAAGAGGTGGTCTGAACCTCACAGAACAGAGTTGAACTGATGTCATGGTCTTTTAGTTGAGCCCAGATGGCTATATCCTAAAAAAAAAACCAGGGCTAGTTTTCTTAGGAAAAATGTTTCCATACATCATTCCAAAATGACTATGCAATCTTTCTTAGCGATTTTAAGGCCCAGGTTGGACCTCCCATACTTTAGATGTTGAGAAGGCCTTGTATTACCATCCTAACTCAAAACTTATTGAGCTGACATCAGCAATGTAACAGGTTCAGTTTCTACGTATATGATAATCTTGGTTCCCACATCTTTTTAAAAATGAATTAAAACCAAATATTTTGTAGAGGTTTATAGCTAACTTAAGCATTCATTTGAAAACATATGAAATGTTATTCCCCGGTTTTGTTCTTTTTTCTCGGACGTTTCTAAAGTTCATATAATTTGATGAAGGTGAACAGATTTAGCTTGCTGTGCAAAATATAGTGCTCAAGTTTGGGGATTACATAATAACGAATGTTGTAATGAATAGATAGATTTAAGGCAGGAGATGGGGTGATGGAGGAACGCTGGAAGAGTCATTATGGTAGTGAGGTACGCAGCTGTTTATATACTCTTGCATAATGATTGACAGGATCAAATGAACTAGCTCCTCCTCAGCCTTGGTTTTAAAACTCCATAAAGTAAATCTTCTTTGTGGAATACTCAGAATGATAAAGATACCAGTCTGCCATCTGGATTTTCTTCACATTTAGCCAAAGCAATGATAGTAGTTACATATTAATAGTAAATATGTTAGCCTACAGTAAAGCTTGAGAAACGTGTTCCTGAATCATGTTACACAAGATCATGCTTAGAACAAGTTTCAAAGTATGTTACATTAATATTAGCCAAACGTGTTTTCTGAAAGTAAGCCCACTAATCCGAGGCATTGTGTACCACTGTCAGTCTTTCAATGGTGACAAATTACAGTCTTAGAAGATCCTGACGCATTCAGTTTAATCGTCACAAGGGGAACCTCCAGACAGACTCCAGTCTCACTCGTGTAAACAGGATGTCCTTTTATTTTCCACTTGATTGCCTGCCTAAAGTGTTTCACAGACCAGGCAGAGCTTTAAGAGACTACCCTACAGGTTTAATTGGAAGTCAGCTTTAATTTAAACTCATCGTGTTACTCTGCTGCTGATGCTTGGCTCAGCTGTAAAAGAGCTTTTTAAACACAATATCACTAGTGTGTTTAATGTTTTATGTCCTTGTGATTAAATGTTCACCTTAAATACATGAGGGGATGTATCATGTTGTAATGTTTTATATGTTGATTTTGTTTATTGTGTTATTAATGTTGATGCTGCAGAAACGGTCCTGCGAAGGAACAAATAAAGAGGACTACTGCTGCATTACATTTAAAGACAATGAAATGTTTCCAAATCATCTGAGCTTCTGATAGTGTTTCTCCTTCATTTGTTAAAAATCTTTCTATGAGATTGTGTATAAAACCAACCTATGATAAAGTTCAGTCGATTTTGCTTAAGATAACAGCTTAAGTTGATACAAAAATGGTCGATTGTGACATTTATAATGCTACAAAAGGTTTCTATTTGTAAAAATGCGGGGGGTTTTTTTCACTTTCTATTCTTCCTGAGAAAAGAGTGATTTTTTTTAGGACACTTTAGCACTCATCATTTAGCTTTGATCACAGCATTAAATTACATTGTACAATAAATGTACATAATTTTTTTTTTTTTTAAATTGTAAGAATTTCACAGTATTACTTTTTTTATTGTGATTTGATCAAATAAATGCAGCTTTGGTGAGCAGATAAGACTTTTTTTTTGGAAACTACACCACCTGTCGAAAGGCATATTTACTCATTCTTTATTGCTTTGAAGTGAAAATATAAAAATAACACAATTATTATATATAATGTAAAACAAAGAAGTGATCTAACTAGTTTTTCAGCTTCTTCACTTTCTCAGCCAGCTGAGGTTCATCCTGCGATGCTTTTTAAATGGATTCATACTGTATTCATTAGACACTTACTGGCTGCTTTTCCTTTGCTCCGTCTGCTCCAACTCATCAAGACATTTTGATTAAGATGTTGTGGGAAATTCCCAAAGAATGAATTATGGCTGCTAACAATGGCGTTTTATTTGCAGGTGCTTTTATTTCATTTTGCATTCTATAAAAAGCAATTTAAGGAACATGATCACGAGAAACATTAACTGGCTCTAGTGTGTCCAAACTTTTGAGCATTGGTGTAAAATGGTGAAAGATCTCACCTGTTTGGATATTCTTTGATGACTTGGTATATGGTGACCTTGAGCGTGATGTTCTCATATCTGATGTGACTTTGATCCTTATAAATCCTGAACTCAGCGGCGGTCACTGCCTCACCTTCCGGAATCTGAGTCAGGTCGAAACGAAACTCCCTGTAGTGTCGTCTGTGATGAGAGAAATCTTTGTCCCGCTCGACTGCACCGAAACACAAAACACACAATGAGAAGCTGCACGGGACTCGAATGTTTCACACTGTAGGACGGAGGAAGACTATCGCGCACAAGTTGTCAGGAGCTGGTTTCCTTAAAAAGTCATTCATCAAAATCGTCAACATTCCACGCCTAATCCAAACATTTGGACGACCAACAAAAGCAGTATCCAGTCCATTAAAGCAGCCATCTAAGCACAGGTAGCAGCCGCTGCACAAGCCCTTCCCTGTATGCTCGATTCGTGATGAATGGGCTGTCAGGTAAGAAAAACCGGCCTTCGCTAATAACACACTGTGTTAGCAAAGAAAAGCCGACGAGACACAAATTTGGAGTGAACAATCAATCATAAGCTTTCTACTCGATATTCTGACCTCCCAAGATTCCCATTTCTATAATCTGCTGCAAATACCATGCGGGTGAGATGTTATCACTGTCAGAAATTTAGTGCTACCTCCTAAAAGTGTCCTAAATTGTACAAACCTTAACGAGCAAACATTTTTGATATACTGGAGGTGCCTAGTAGATAAAGCTTTCTCTATATATCTAGAAACGGCTTTGCCAGATGAGGATGAAGCATTGCATTCAATGTGTGTTTTAACCCTTGAACAAGCCTCTTAACATTCAGTTCGGCACCAACCGAGGACTGAACGATCCTGCTGAAAATAACCTGATCACATCATCTCTACCAAAAAAAAAGTTATAGTTATCGCTGCAGCTTTCAAGAATACAGCATGTCTGCTGAGCAGATATAAAAGAAAAAGTGGGAAAAGACAAGGATAATGTCATTTTATCTCATTAAAAATAAAATAATAGAATTAATTTCCTAGAAATCAGTGTCTGTGCTGTTTTGGCAGAAACTATAGTTATTCTTGAGGCAATAAAGACAGAGCATTCCAACATAAAAGCCTATTTTTTAAAACCCTGTTTTAATTACAAGAGATGTTTGCGAGGAAAACAAAAAAGCAATGGTGTTTTGGAAATGCTGAAACCCATTTGGTAGTTTTACTGAACTATTGAATACTGAATATTACCGAACTTTAAAATGCAAAGCAACACAAAAGGGGTAAAGATGAATATAAAAAATAGCTTATTTTTTGTGATTGTTTCATGTATTCAACTATCATTTCTGAAGTATCGCCTTAAACATGCATGCATGCACAGAGCTAAATGCAGTCAGCAAAACTGAAGTGCGTTGGCTTTGTGGTGCCGGTGAAAGAGCGCAGCTCGGCTCCTCTGATAGTTTATCTACAGTGAAAGTCTGTAGTTACTTAACACGGCGAGGTCAGAGGGCAGGCCACAGTTACACCAGCTGGCCAGACTCAACTTCAGCATCCTGGCTGCTAATTAAGAACAGAGGATGAGGATCTACTGCTTTCCGGGCAATGCAGAGATATTGTTTAATTCATTCTGTGCATTCATTTCAAGCGATCAGTGGAGAAGTTAACAATTTTTCATTTTTTGCAATTCACAATTTTTACTTCTCGTTTTTGTTTTTTGACGGTAGACCGGCTGCGTTTTTAAAAGTCATGAATTACAGCATCGCTGGGTTTTATGAAATGCAAGGCTGCAATGTATCCAGGACCCTTTTAGCGCTCTAGTATCGTTGTACATTGAAAGAGCTGCAGTGCTTTGAAAGCAGACGCTGTACATGCCCTCATTCTCCTGAGTGAAAACACATGGAGCACAGTTAAGGTGATGATGGGGGGACTCTACCTTAACACACACGTTTATTTACTCTGCCATATCTGAGGCACAAACTGTGTTTATACTGAACTCCCCATTGTATTTCTCAGACACATCCATAAAAACAACAAATTCATACAAGCTTTTTGTGATTCATCTGGGTGTAGGATTTTATCCTGTGCATAAACAAAACGGTGACCTTTAAAGTCATGTCCTTTAATGGAAAAACAAGCACAAATATGGCTAAACCAGCATCTAAAGCATAAATTAGATTAGCAAAGAAAGAAAAAAGGCACTAGCTACTGGCACCAGATTACCAGATTTAGAGCAAAAGCAGCCTTTCTTCAAGCTCTTTCCTCTGCTTAACAACAGGAAGTAATTAAGGCAAATTATCCTCAGGTCAGACAGTCACTTGATAAGTTTACATGAACTGTGAGGTGAGAGGTCACAACCACTGAAGTTGTATACAGTTCAGCGTATACTTATCGTCTTATCGCAGCATTCTTCAAATAACGGCAAAAAGCATTTATTACTAACGACAGGATATTAACAAACCCTGCATGTCCACGTCCTTCAAGATTTGCTTCACTTTTTCTAGCTGCTCTCTTCGCTACGGTATGTGCAAGTATGCTTTCTAAGAAGTATATGATATAATGACACTCTTTATAGCCACTTTTTTATTTTCTCTCTAACCTGCAATTGCCTCAGAGTTTCCAGTAACCATACAGTCCTATATATACACCGTTTATAGAGTGTTCAAGGACAGCGTAAATGACTATATTCCAGTAATATAAAAAGAAAATCACCTGCTATTTTAACACTGAGGGCGTTGGATTCAAAAGAGGGCTATTTTTAAAATCAAATCTATGATCTATGACCTATTAAATATTAATTCCTTACAAAGGCACAGACGTTTGCAAGGACCTAGCAATAATATAAAACTGTTTAAGAACAATTAGTATTATCATACAAACATGCAAGAGTCTTACAGAAATGTATAATCCCTTAAGTGCACGACTTCAAACTGCCTCAAGGTAAAACAGGCTGCTTCGATGGCATTTAGTGCAGTTTAATTGAAAATAGCATTTTTTTTACTGCGATAACCAGAAAAAGGACATCATCTAAATATATATATTATTTCTTATGTTTTTGCTAAACAAACCACATAAGAAGCTTGTTTACTCTTAGCCCTTCTAGTCTCCGGTGTGTCTACTAAATCCAGTAGGCTGTAATTTAACATTTTATAAACTTGGTGAAGCCGTAAATCTGTAATATTGTGACAAACGAAACGGTAGCTGGCAATTATCAATAATTACCATTTAAAATCAGGAGCTAGGCTGTAATTGCATTCTTCTATAAACGAGCACATATTTTAAGTTTAAACAACTTGCTCTGATGTCTGAGGCCCTTTAGCTCAAACATATGGGCGTGATAAAGCATCAGATTGACATTTCTTCAGTTGCGTAATTTTATTTAAAAAAATAACTATAGGTTCACATTCAGGAGCAGAAAGAAAGAAAAACAAGTTCGGTATCTCTGAGAACCCAGATGAATCTTTACATCACATCCTATCATTATCTGACTGACATGAACTCTGCACACATGTACTCCAACTTGTATTTGTTTATTTTCATCCAAATAAAAGAACTGCCATTCTACTGGAAAGAAGGCATTACGTTTCTGAAAAGTGTATCGAGATAAATAAAACGAGCACATATCCAATAGATGTTCCCTGCGCTTTTGATTTGAATCAAAATATACAAATAATAATATTTTACACACACGCGTGCGCGCGCGAGGATTAAATGCGGACATACATTGAGTCACCCCACTGCCACTATACGTACCCAGATTTACAAAGCTCATCACCATATCCGCGTCATTGAGAAAGTTGGTGTCTTGAGCAGTGGCCAAAGGCGGGCTCTGACTGGTCAAGGGCGCCGCGCGGTACGGCTGCTGCGGCGCGCTCGAGTATCCATGTGGAACCACAGAGGCGCTTTTACGCGCTTTCTTAGAGAGCGTCTTTCCGAGTATCGCGTCCTCCTCCTCGGTCGTCATCGCGTTGTACAGGTCCAGCATGAAGAGCGGCGCTGACGACGCTTGTTTACCCGGGGAGAAGGGCCTGGGACGGTGAGGCAAGCCCAGGATGGAGAGGATTTCTCTCTGGATCTCTCTCCGCTCGTGGCTACGCAGCCGCCTGTAAATAAAGCTCGAATGCACATGGTTGTCTCCTAAACCGCACTGAACGCCGTGAAGAAAGCCGAGACAGCTCCACAGAAGTCCAAATGTTGGCGCTCTCATCTTTATTTCTCAGGATGATGCTTTCACCAAGCGACTGCTGGGTTGGTGATGGTGCTCACCATGGTGCACCATTAATAGCTTACTTTGTTCAAGTTCTATATTGATCAAGTCTTTATTCCGTTATTTCCTCTCAAAGCTAGAATGAATTTCTTCTCAGGCTTCAAGGTGATGCCTCAGGTCATCTGTTGCTTGCGCCGTGCCATTCTTGGCCAACATCTTCACTACTGTCATGAACTTGAATTGAAATCTGAACGCAATTGTTTAACAACAAGCGCGTAATGTAGAAATCGAGAGAAACGAGCGTTCACCTGCGCCTGGAAACAGAAGCGCGCAGCCTCAGGAGTCAGTGCATGAACTAGCTCAAGTTGTGCATGCACCGACAGAAGACTACATCCCTGAAAAAGTGTTGAAAGCGGTAGTCCGGCCCACACTCTGGAGGGTTTGCATCAACCTCTAGCGGTCGTATATAAAACATCGTTGACCTGGGGCATGAATGCAAGCTCACCGTGAAATGAGAGACACTTGATATATGAGACCTTTCGTGATTAGTCAAAGGAAAAGTCCAGGCGGGCAAACACCTGTCAGCTTTATTACAGCGTTGCTCGCTTATAGTCGAGCTCACTACAAGAGTGCACTTTTCCGAGGAATAGCTTGCTAGGGCAGTGCCATTATTTTGACTTCTGTTATTCAACTTCTGCAGTCGCAAACAGCTGCAATTCAGAGACTTCTAGGACAACTTTGATCATTTTTTTGATCTATTTCAAATGTTGACTACTAATTTCTATATATATATAAATTGAAGCTTGTAGTGAAGGGCTCATTGGCTGGCTGTCTATTCTAGTCTGTGTTAACACGTAGCCTGTGTTAAAAGACGTACTTGACGACTTACTGTCTAAAATGTGAAAAAGACATAGTGTGTCCAAACATTTTACTGGTACTGTAAAAATCCAATGTGGAGGGCACTGAAGTATATGAAAGTAAATCATCTTAGGTTATCTCGCAGGAAAAACTAAATGAGCATCCAAAATAGAGTAACAGCGCCATCTAGGAGTGGAACTCAGGCGGAGTGTAATTGCAGGAGAAAAGCATTTTAACTTTAATTGTGCAGTATTCGTCCTGTCATGTTACCCATTTCAGCATCTCTTTTCAAAAAGTAATACTCAGTTAGAATAATTCGATTGGATCACCTGTTGCCTAAACTACGTGCATAAATGAATTATCAAAGGATGTGATAAGGAAAAACCATGAAGCAACAATAGCAACAAAAAAATAATACAAAAGTTTTTAATTAATGTTATCAAAAGTCATTCAAACACATGAAAGTAAAAAAAAAAATCACTGCAAAAATAAGAAAGCGCTCTCACAGGAAAAGCGGTAACTGTTATCAGTTCTTATAAATAACAAAAAATTATACATTTATGGGAAAGTGAGCTTTATTACACTCTACTACACACCCTTTATCAACCAAGGGTAAAAGATAAAAGAAATGCTTTCAGAATTGTGTCTTTAATGACAATTTGCTGTATGATAAATCTGTTCAATTTACTATTTTTTTTTAACATTTAATATAGATATTAACTAATCACACTCACATTTGTAATTTCCCACGACTATGGAAAACCTGGGAAATTATAAATTGTGACCCCAGGCCTGGTAAAAGTGTGAAAATCAATAAAAATCTTACATGGACATTTCTATACTAAATATATGTATCTTTTTTTTCCTCTAAAATATTACAGGGTATAATTTTACTTTTTTTACTTGAGTTTTTTTTTTTCCTGTAAAAACAAATGCCTGAAAAAAAAAAAAAAAAAGGAAATTCATTGATCAAAAGATGTGGGAACCCTAGTAAGCGCTACCTAAAGGGAGAATAATTATCATAGATATCTGAGAGACGTCAATATAGGAAATAAAAAAGCATGAAGCATAGCAGAAGAACTCCCTCTCCTCCCATGAAAAGCTTGCAAGCAGTAAAAAAACAAAACATCAGACCAAAAAAAAAAACACAAATGCAAAATGGACAGTAAATCTAGCTTCATAAATATAACGAGATGATTGGCTGGTGATGGTTGAACGCCACTTGGGGGAGCAAGAGAGTGAGGAAGGAAGTTGATGTCTAGGTAGGACTTCCACTGCGAGCGTTGCAGAGCTCCTCACACAGGATGCTTTTCACAAGTTTTCAGCTGATGCATTTCATGCCTCATGACGCAAACAGCGTGAATTAATCATGGCACATCTCAGCTTGTGACACAGAAAGACATTGAGTCACGGACAATCGGTGGTGTTAAAATGTAGGCAACATCATATTATTTACACTTTAAGAGGTACTTCATGTGTCCATGAGTGTGAGACACTCTTGAAAAATATGATCATCCTGAGATTGGAAAGATTGGCTGTTATTGTTTCCTTTCATTCACTGAGCAGCACCGCATCCAGACTGTCTGCATTTCAGCCAAAGCTATGTCAATAGTTTGGCCCTTTACTGAAAGGATCTCTTCGCAACATTGCGCCGTAGCACATGGAAGGATGGCAGACGCCTGGCTGACCGGGCTCGCCGGGGTGCCCCCTCTTCCCCTCCTCACCGCTGTGACCAGGTGAGCCTGGCTTACCTGGGTGACCGGGTTTTCCAACACCTGGTGGACCCACTGGACCTAAAACAAAGTAATGTGACTGTGTATATTACTTGACTTCAATAAAGGTGCTGTATGTAAGTTTTTGACTCATACTAAAGCATAAAAATACACATATAATATATTTGCAGCTATTCAGGAAACATGCAAGTTAACACTTTTTACAGTCAGTTATTCTCCTTTGAATGTCAGCCTCTGTTTTGGTTTGTGAAACCTGCCCAGTTTACCTAATTGTATTACGACAGCCAGCTGAAAACACATTGTATTTAATTCCATTCATTGTCATGTGCACTCGTTCCTATGAAGAGGAGGGGCTAGGTGAAAAATCCCTCTCCAATATTTTGAATTTGGACTGCGATTCCTACTTAAGGTCCTACATACAGCACCTTTAATTATTAAGTATCTCTCATAATTTCTGTTCTAACAACTCTCGGAGAGATTAGCATGGTAATACACATGGCAATGATGATGTGTCTTTTGCTGGATTAGATCTGCTACAGTGCTGCCGCCAAGACTTATAACGAGAATTGCTGCTGCCAACACATCCACAGACATGCTGCTGTGACCAAGCAGGAAATAATGCTGCTGCACATATAACATATGAACTAGCAGATCTATACAGGTGGAGGGTTTCTGCAACTGCTACAGCAAGCACTAGCCAAGATTTATGATGTTGAGCAGGGAGCTCATTAGCTGCGGATGTCGGGTGCATCATGTGAATAATGATGCGATTGCATCGTTTATCGGCCTTATGACAGAACTCTGTATTAATCAATTTAGCTTGATTACTATAGAGACTGTAAAAGGATTAGATTAGACCTGACAACAAGGACATCATTTCACAGCAGCTATGGCCAGAAAAAGTGGGAAATTTCCATGGAAAACTAGATTTATTGCAAACAAACAAGCAAAAAAGCTATTAGCATACATAACAGAACAGGGCAAAAATAAAATGCACAATGTGTATGTTAGTAGTGGAGCTGCATCTGCTCTCACCTGGTGGTCCTGGGAGACCTGGGTCTCCAATTTGTGAGCGTCCTTGATTTCCTTTCTCACCCTTTTCTCCTGGATCACCTAAAAATATCCAGAAAAAAATGTGTGTTCAAAGCAAACAATTTATAATTAAAGCTATACTGAAACTGATTTCACTTTGAAGCTGTTCATTCAGTTTCCTTAAACTACTTCAGGACTAATTTGAGTAGTCTTATTCGGAGGGAATTCGTTTGAGAAATTTTCCTCACACACCATGTGTTGACATTTCAGAGCAAAACATCCTTTTTTGGCAAACTTTAAGAAAAACTTAATGAGGAATCTAACCACGTCTGAACATGAACGGTTAAACTATTGTTTAAACACTAATCTTCCTCCTGTTGTACTTTTTAATGTGGATGGTATCTGGCAAAATACTCTATTATTTCATAATAGAAATAGGACATTTTCAAATCTAATTACATAATTAAGCCAAGTCATATCGCAGTAACTGGTCATATTAAAATCTGCATTAGGTAAGACGTGTATAGAAAATTTAATGTGTGGTGATAAGGACTGTCAAGGACATTATTATGTCCAAAAAGGATTAGATATAAATGACTTTTTCTATAATTAAAAAGTTAAGTCATAACATAATTATATGACTGGAATTATACAGCCAGTTTCTATTGCCTCTACACCTTAAAAGAATTTTTAAGTTGCTCAAATCACTACATAATTACCATGTGGTGAATTTTACTCTTTGTTTGCCTGCCTGTTATAACTGAGTTACAGCAGCCAAACAAAAAGTAAAGTTAAAAGGTTAAGGGTCAAGAGCCCAACTAAAGTAAACACTGAACACTAAAATGGTGACACTTATGCATGATTCTGCTTTTTAACATCACGTGTCTTCAATAATGGTCAATCATCACTTAATAAATCACTTAATTATCTCATTAACTTTAACACTGCTTCAGTGTTTTTCACACTCTATAGTGTGGACACTTGGGAGTGTTCATTTAACACTGGGGATTTTGCTATGTAATCATTGGGAAAACATAAAAATCTGAATGCAATGTGTTGCCTTGAATTTTTCAATATTGGCAATGTTTTTCTTTACAGTGTACAGACACTTAATAACCCCACTCTGTCTGATTTCATTCAGGAGTACTACTGATTTGAATGCAGCTTTAAATAACTTACTTTTCATCAAATCCAGCTTATCATGTTAGTCTGCCTGCTTATTATTATTTTGATACAAATAATATTTTTTCTGAAGGCATATGCCTGAGCATGGAGTGATGCTTCCCTCAATATTGAGTTCTATGCCAAAGCGCTCCACTCTCTTGCTCATGCTCAACTCAAGTACTCCTCATGCTCATCAGTAAAACAACGTTCACTCATTACATTTCTTCTTCACTATATGACTTTCTGTTGCATAAATGTCTCAATTACAGTTGGCCTATAAAATGGGAATGCGTCCAGCATGACTGGTGTCTGAATCATGTGTCCAAACATAATAATGAACTTGACACTGATCAGCAACAGCCTATGACTTCACTGCCAGCGGCGACTGTCTGACTAAGACATTTGACTAGGACACTTTAAAGCAGGGGTGGGCAACTTCGGTCCTGGAGGGCCGGTGTCCTGCACAGTTTAGCTCCAACCCTAATCAAACACACCTGAAGAAGCTAATCAATGTATTCAAGATCACTAAAAAAATGACAGGCAGGTGTGTTTGATTAGGGTTGGAGCTAAACTCTGCAGGACACCCCTGCTTTAAAGTGTCATCTTGTTAAGGCCTTTGTCCTTGGAGCTTGAATTAGGGTTGTGCCAGGTTGTTAGGCTCTCTGGGGCCACTTCAGAGGGACTACTGCCTTTTCCACTCCTCAGAGTATTGATAGGATAACAGTTCAGAGTTGTTCTTGGGAGGTTGTCTCATGTCTATGGCGTAATTAAGCCTCTTCTCATTATGCAGAGGCTGCTCTCCTTGGAGGTTGGCCACATGGTAGTACCAAGCTCTCTGTGAGCCTCCTTGACTGCCTACTAACTTGTTTTAACGGTTATTCATGATTATGTATTGCTGCCAAGGTAGGCCTATCTAGTATTTACAAGGTTTTGTTGGGCTATATGGAGCTGTTTGGTAGATTGCGATCTATCTAATTCGACTAATAAAGTGCTTCAGTGACAGATCAGATGTATGAAAGTATACAAGTTACACTGATATTAAAACGCGACTGTATTTAACGGTCATTAAAACATCGGCGGCATCGTAACTTCATATTGACGTACGGCTAAAAAAAGACAGGACGACATAACTCATGTTGAGCTTTCCAAACAAAGTGAAAGAGCCATAACTGGTGTTATACTGTGCTCTGCCTTGATTTCTTTATGAAGTTACAGATTAGACGACCCATTATTTTCTCTGAAAAACAACAAAATTGACTCAAGATGTATTGAATGTCACAAAAGTATCAATAGCACATTTTCGACATTAGGGTCTTTTGCCTTCGCACAGCAGCATAGTTACCCATCGCCTTGCTTTTGGTGTTCCTCTTCAGAGGAGAAGTGAATAATGTGTTTTACAGGTACTCTTTTATACTCATGGTCACACTGGTGACTATTGCCAGAATGTCAAGTTAATTGAGAGGAAAGTATGCAGCACATACAGTATTTACATTCATCTAAATGGTGGTCTCGTCAGTGCAGATGTCGGGGTGCTTTTATCCAAAAGCAAAAAAAACAAAATGAATATTTTCTAACCTGGTCTCCCACACTTCTTTGCAATTACTGCTCCATTCTGCTCACATGCTTTGGTATATGCAGTTGTAGACATACTAATGATATAACAATAATACTGACAAACCAATTACATTTCTGTGAACTATCTAAGACAAAACACAGCAACATAGACAAGTTTATGATGTATGTAACATGCCTATACCTTTAATGCCAGGGATACCAGGCCGCCCAGGTAAACCCCGCTGACCCTGCAGCCCATTAGATCCAGATAAACCTGGGAATCCTCGAGAGCCATGAGGACCTGGTGGCCCTGGAGGCCCTGGGGGTCCCACTCGTGTGTAGCAGTGTTCACAGCTTCTGTGATGACTGTGTTGGCTACTCAATAGAAGAGCAGGAATCTCAGCTGTAAAACAACAACAGCAAAAAACATCATAACATACATTCAGGGTTTAAAACCAGATTCCAAAGGTCATTCAAATATACTAGATTTATGATTAAATCTGCTTCTGAAAGATTGACTGGCTTTTAGTTTTACTTTAATCTTTGTCCTCCAATCTCCTGGTTGGAGGATGTTATTTTTAGAATCGCAACTGGGCAAAATGGTGTTACATGCCTCATGCAGTTGATTTTTTACCTGCATTTACTGGGTTGGCATGTGCTGATTTCAAACCTTTGTATATCTTACATTTAATACACATAAATGACCCTAACCCTAGCATAAATGAGTCACCCCTCTAAGATTCAATTAAATTCAGTTATTTATTTTTACGTATACCAAGCTCACATCATTGTTGGGCATAATTTCGAACACCAAAAGACCTTTTCTTTTACTATTTTCGGCTGAGTAATTCCGGTTGCCGAGTATTCGGTGCATCTCTACTTATGGCAATAGTTCAGGGAACTATAAAAAGTTATAGAGATAGACTGTCCCAGGTGGATAGCCATCAGCAACATTAGTACAGATGTGGTCTAAAACTGGTACTCTTGTGGTCTAAAAGTACTCTTGCTGAGACTTTCTGGTGGGATATAGGAAGTACAGGTTGCAATAATTGAGGTTCCTAGCAACAATAAAAGCCCAGTTTGGATGTAATGCCTGCAGCCTATTGATAGCAAAACTGAGCTCTTTTATGACTGACTATTTTAGCATTTGCGTCTGGTGGTACATATATCGCAGCAGTAATGAAGCATGTAAACTCAAGTGGTTGGTAAAACAGGTATTCCCAATCCACAGAGCAGCTGGTGTCAGAACACCACGACTTATTTACATACATGCAACGCCTTCCTTGTTCTGTTGCTGCTGGTTTCGTTACACATTGAGAGAAGATGCCGCCCTCTCCTCATTCAATGCACTATTAGGCACTTCCTCCCAATATGAAAATGACTGAATATATACACAGTTTTGTAAAGACATTTCAACAACACTCGAAACACTCAAAGAGATTGTTCTTGAGGTTTATGTGAAAGTTTGTCATGAACTGCCATGAAGCATAAGTATAATTAAGTAGTGGAGGACACAGCATAACAGATTACCACTACTTTCAACCCTTCATTGGGATTCAGAGGGGGGTGTTATTTATGCATGATTTCAAACTTTTACAAAGAACAAAAACAAAATCATATTATATACACTGCTAGTCAAAAGTTTCTGAACAGTAAGATTTGTAATGTTTTTTTAAAGAAGTCTCTTCTGTTCACCAAGCCTTCATTTATTCGATCCGAAGTATTTTCTGTTCAAATATTAATTTGAATTAAAAGGGGATGACTTTTTTTGCAAACATGCTTTAAATTGATCAAAAGTGATGATAAAGCCATACCATTTCTATTTCATTTACTCTTCAAAGAAACCAGAAAAATATTCTACTCGGCTGTTTTCAACATAATCAGAATATAGAAATATATTATATATATAATATTATATATATATAATATAATATATATAATATAATATATAATATATATATTGAAACACACAGGAATAAATTACATGTTAAAATATATTAACATAAAAATAGTTCATTTTAAATAGCAAAAATCTTTCAAAATGTTACTTGTATAGCATAAATGCAGGCTTGGTGAACAGAAGATACTTCTTTAATAAACTTACTGTTCGAAACTTTGAAAACCTTGAAAAGAAGCAAATTATGAAAAACAAACATGCCTTGAATTTAAATGTGTCTAAATTTCAGGAAAATAATTCAAAACAAACAACAACAGTTATTTGAGCTGGACATTTGATTCACTTGTGTATATATTTATAAAATGTATTAAAATGCTATAAAGCATTACTCACATCGAAGGACATCTCTGCAGATCTGCTGAATATGTTGCTCAGACAGCTCTCTGCCCTGAAAACGTATGTCGTCATCATCAGAAAAAGGTTGTCTATTTAACTGTCTATGCAACATTTTACCCTCCAATGACTAGATGATCTTATTGCAGAAGAAGCCTACAGCACAATATAGATGTTTGGGAACACAATACTTACAGGTCGTCCTTCCGGTCCAGGTGGTCCCGGGAGGCCTATTTCTCCACTCAGTCCTCTGGGCCCCGAGGGTCCTGTCAGTCCTGTCTGCCCAGGGAGCCCCTGATGGCCGTTCTGACCCCTTTGACCGGGCTCTCCTGATGTCCCTTTCTGACACGCACACAAATACAACTCAACACACTCACAGTACAGCTAATGGGGAATGTGGATTCAGATCAGAGATTCGCCCACCTCTCCTTTCTGGCCAGATGGCCCGGGTAAACCCTGTTTGTGAAGAGAGAAGTCAGAACTCTAAGTAAGAAGTAAGAACAATAACACGCCTATACTTTTATATGCAATACTAATACTTCTCAAAACTGATAGGAAATTGATTGATCAAACATCTACAAAAAATCAGCAAAATGCTGCAGAGATGCAACGAAAAGATTTTGAATACATTTGTTTATTAATTGTTTACTCCTACTTAAGTTTTTGTAGTATATTCACAAAAAGTGCATAGTATATGTTTGCTGTTATTGTAGTTCCATACACCTGAGTAATATATTAAGCAAAAAAGTGACTGACTGAATAAACAATAGGTTATGCTTACACTTTAAATGAACACACTGTGTTATAAAAAACCCTTTCCATGCTCTTACAGTCTGGCTATAAAGCATTCTGCTACTATCAAGAAGCACCACCTAGTGGATGATTCTCTAATTTTAGGTACAGACGTTCATGCTACTTCTTACTATGAAAGCATTTATTTTTATTTTAATCTGTAAAATTGAATAAACTCTCAGTTTTTTTATAACACGCACACACACACACACACACACACACATATATGAAACTTACATGAACACCAGGTCGCCCAAAATCTCCCTTTTCACCTCTCATCCCCTGTTCAATTACATAATCAGGTTTTATTAAAACACACATATAAATATGTAGGTTTGAACATGTTAGGTTCATGAACATATAAGCATGTTCAATAATTGTATGTAACATTGGCTATTTCTTGAGTACTTTTTGGTACCTGACATCTTGGAAAATTCATTTCTCAACTAGTCTATTTTAGGTTGCTTAAAAATCAACAGCCAACTATTCACTAAAATCTAGTGCTAAAATAAATAAATGAATTAATCTTTCTTATCACAGATATTATGATTATACGGCCCTGTCAGGATTGTTTCATTTTTCCCAAATTCTGTGTTTCCCGTGTTAATTCTTCTGGAATCTGTTGCTAATTTGTTACATTTTAATAACCAAACGAGATGAATTCATAAAACAATTTACTTATTTATTCCAATTTTAACAGTAATAAAGCCTTATGATTATGAAACACTCATTCATATTATTATTCAATTAAGTCTACAGCCATGCGTTTGATTTATTCTTTCAAATGTTGCCAAATTCCATGACATTTCACTTTATTTTTATGACTGGATTGCTTTTTCCACATGGTGGAAATCATAGGCTCCAAGAAGCAACATCTTAGACATGACTTGTCATTCTAAGCATACAGTAATTAAATCTGACAAAAGTTTACATTTATGCATTTCAGCTGCGTTTTTATGATACAAAGAATAAATGGCTACATTTTCCACGGGAATACAAGCCAAAAGACATTTGAAAACATTCACTATGATCACATATAACGAAAAATGTATGATGGATTTCTGGCCTTTTTATTCCATCTTTAGAGGAAGGCAGTGTTTCTTATGCCTATACGTTCCTACCGAAATCTTCAGCTCCAGCAATATTTCAGTAGACCACAACTAACTATAAACAACATATTTTAATGTGACAGTCCAGCAACGTATAAACATCAAGTTCATTATTACAGTAAATGGTTTACTTACGTCTGCTCCTCTTTCACCAGCCTCTCCTCTTTGACCCTGTAATACATTTCACAGTACAGATTGAACTAAACAGTGAGATGATGAAAAAAAAGATGAAAAAAATAAATAAATAAAAAAAATGAATATATATATATATATATATATATATAGATATAATACAGCAGCAATAGATATTATATGAATGTTTTTTGCATAAATTTGATCTACTTTGTGGTCATTAAAGATCTCAAATCTTTACCTAATTACTATAAACCAGGGTTCCTCAAATCTTACCCTGGAGGTCCGATGCACTGCAGAGTTTGGATCTAACCCTAATCAAACACAC
>JAUCMS010000013.1:219592-230666 GCA_032357445.1 Enteromius radiatus | reverse complement strand
CAGGTGTCCCCAACTAAGCAAGCCAGAGGCGACAGCGGCAAGGAACCAAAACCCCATCCATGAGAGAATGGAGAAAATAAAACCTTGGGAGAACCAGGCTTAGTTGGGGTCAGTTCTCCTCTGGCCGGACGCCCAGCACCTAATCTCCAGTTCAATATTAATGTCAGATTGTGTAAAGGACTTATAGTGTGTGTGCTGATGTGGTGTGACGTGTGAGAGTGACACTCACAATGTTTGGTGTCACTATGTTATAACTTTTCAGAGATGTAGCCTCAGATACAGTTTGGCATCATGCCATCAAATTTGTTAATTAACACAAAATCCATCTTATTTTGCTGGCATGGTCTGATTATGATTTGGGTCATATATAGTGAAAATTGGACTAATGACCTGGAGGAGTTTGAAAAGGTATCAAAATGCATAGAGGAGCACAAATGTTATCAGCACATGCCAAGAAATCAAATAATACCAGCCATATGAGGAAAAACTTTATATGAAATTAGCACTTTTTTGCAGCGACATTATTAATGGTGAATGACTTATATTAAAGGTTTATCACCTTTAAACCAAATGTGGTGCTGTCACCAAATTGATGTTGTGTTCCATGTTTGTTTGTTTTGTCTTGCCAGCCCGGTCTGAAGATGATCTTAGACAAATTTGGTGAAAATCATACCAACTCTGTAGATTGAAAACCTATAACAGTACCCACCTTGGATAGTACGCAGAAGTACGCCTATACTGTAGGTGAGGCTAGTGGTAAATAACGAGAATTACAACGTGCAGTAAACGGTAAAACTGTTTGCACTACAAACCGGTGTTTTCATAAATAAGATAATTCATTAAAATAACCTGATAAGACGCACCAATTTTTAATTTCAAGTGGCAAAACTAACTGTTTATAACAGCTAAAAATAGCTGGATGCAAATGAGACGAAATGTAGAAAAAGGTGTATACTAGAAATGTTAAAGTGCCAGTGGAACAGTAAATAAAATAATGTTTAAACAAACTATCATTTCGTGATCATTAACAAGCTCCCAGTTGACACAGGTGAGTGACCTCTCTCAGAACATACAAGCATGCTCCCATTATCATTTTGCAACATGCAAAATTGGCCTATTTCCTGTGGAAAGTGTGTTTACACTGTGCTTAAAAACAGAACAAAGACAGTATATTAAATCGTATCTCAAAATCTGAAATACAGACCATTGCACAGATTGATGGCTGTGTTTGCCGCTTTTAGAAAGCGTAACATTTTAGATCTTTGGAAAGTTAAGGTTAACTGCAGAGCATGCCAAGATTAGACATTTTATCATTTTAAAGCATCTCTGTGGTCATGCACATTTCCTCTTTCAATTCTTCCTCTTGATGATATATGTGTGCTCCCATGCTATCTGCAAAAAACATTTGCTTTGCTTCAGAGTTCTCCAGGAGTTTCAATCCTGCTTTCTATTTTCTTTTGTCAGCGTAAAATACAGTAAGCAACAATGAGCCTTTTAAAAAATACTTGGGACAGTAAGCAGACTTTAAAACGATGTACTGTACTATTTGCTATGCTACTCATTCTCAAATATCATGATAAACTATATGCAATGCTGTGACATGACCAATTAGTATTGTTAAGGCCATTTCTGCAAATGGCTAGTTAGCATAAAATACCTGTAAATGTGATGTTATTAATAATAATACTGATAATAAAATCATTAAATAAAGTATGTTTTGCTAATCTTTTCATACCCCTCAAATGAATTTGATGCTTACAGTTATTTTGCCACAGCACAAGGCCCATTTAAAAGAGGAAACCATGCTTCTAGAGTTCACCTCAAAGCCAAATCAGACACACCCAAACAAAACAAGTGAGTCAAGGGGTTTGCTAAAGATGAATACTTAAAAACAACAACAAGAACAGCAGGCAGGTATGTTGCAGCTGATGACAGAATAAAGGTATTCTTCCAGGAGGTCAGCTATTCTCTGTTTTAGCAATGATAAAAAAAAAAAAACATTAACCTAAGAAAAAATGTATAAATAAAAGTCGATAAATATCAGTTTTCCTCACTTATAAAACCAGTGTTTGTTCTGATTCTGCACATCTCTCTTTTTATATCAGTGCTGTAAGAAAGTGAGAAACGGCTCGATTTCATCTGCCAGGATTCAACAGTGCCCTCTGAACATAGTCTTACAGAAGCGAAAGAAGAATTGATGCATAAATGTTTTAGACAACTATTGCCAAGTACAATGTTTAGATGTCAGTACCGCAAATGTTGATGCTGTAAATTGTTATTGGCAGGCACGTCTTGAGCAGGACCTCAAACATTACCCACGGAGGAAAAATATAACATACTATTTGGACATTTAAGACACTGCTAAATATATGTATATGAATGCCATAGCATTAAAAAAAGCACCATATATTTGTTAACCTAGAAAAACAACATGTTCTAAATCTTTACAGAGTCGGTTTTAATATTTGGAAACTTCAGAAGCTAGTGGAACATGCATCTTTAACATGATAAACTACACCTGTGGTTACCCTTTAGGACACCACATGGTTAGAAGTTATTGCCAAAGAGCCTCAGAAAAATGAAGCTGTAGCGTCACTCAATCCTCTACCTCTCTATGAGTAAATCACTAAATGATGTCAAGAAATGGACTAGACTAAACATCGTCTGCATTTTTACAGTTCAGTCAACAGTGAGTCAGTTTAGCACAGTGGTTCCTAACCACATTCCTGGACACCTGATTCATACACACTTTGTTCAGGTCATCAGATCATTAGAGAGACTTTGTGACAGTCGTCAATATTTTTTGTTAATCTTTTCTTCTGTTTATTTTATTTTATTTATTTGGGGGGGGGACTGTGCTTAAGTTGGTGATGTTTAATGCAGAAATTAATGTGTACTCTGTAATCTGTAATGTGTATACTGTATGTTGCAGTCTATTATAAAGACTACTATAAAGTGCATATGTGGGAGTCTGTTATGACGTGCATATGTTGGATACTGTGCATGCGCATATGCTAAGGAATAATATGTGATGTGATGAAGTCGACTAAAATGTGCTTGTGTAGACACTTATTGTAATGTGAACAGACTGAATGGACTAAAATCGTAGGACTGGTCTATGGGTTGTAGTATTGTTTGTAATATTTCACCCGTTGATATTTTGTGTACTTGTTTATCTATTGGATTGTTACTAACTGAGTTAAATAGAATGAGTTACAAGTTATTATTTAGTCATTAAAATGACTGATACATTGTTAACTGAATTCATTATTATGGTGGTTACCCCTGGCGCCCGAACCCTATATTGTAAGGCCAAATTCCGTTACAACTTGAAAGACCTGAAATGGGTGTATGAAGCCTTCTACACACTGCACCATTTTAGCAATCCTAGATCATCACAGCTCATAAACAAGATTAAGAGTAAACATGGATCGTAGCAGCACACTGTGCGATGATCATGCTGAATTTCTACTGTCATAAACTTTTCATAGGTTGTCTTTGGTTGCAAGACCGTGACAATGAATCTTCCTCACTGTATGACACAGGACCACTGATGAGGAGTCACGATGTCAGAAATCTCCACGATAGTTTCATGACGCCAAATTTTTAGTCTGGGACACATGGACAAAAAATGTGCAGCATTGTGGGGCTGCAGGAACAGGGTTGGGTAACACTTCACTTGAACACTGACAGAGACAGGAAAGACTGAGTTTACGGAGGCGTGGATAGATCCAATCTAAATGTAAATATTTGTTTGTGTTTTCCCTCTCTGTCCTGACAGCACACTGATGTGCGCTTGACTCATCGTCGCTTAGCTGAAAGCATGTTTTCTGTTTCTTTTCTCTCACACACATGCAAAGAGACAGAAAACAACAGATTCTTACATTCTGTTTATTCCTGTAAAATGACTGAATGTGTTTGGAATTGCTCGTTATTTTAGTCTGTCATGTAAAACAAAGCCTTTACTAAGCAGAAGCGACAGGTGGTTTCTTTTGAGCTAATACACAAATGCTTGCCTATCCCAGTCCACCTTTTGTTTTATGCAAATCAGTTCACACATGAGCAGAGAAACAGACTGATGTTTATGAACTCAGCAATCTGTCAGACATTTTTTTATTATTACACAAAAATGACAAATAACGCTTTAAAGGATTAGTTCACCCAAAAATGAAAATTCAGTCATTAAGTACTCACCTTCAAGTCGTTTCAAACCCATAAAACTTCAGAACACAAATTAAGATATTTCTAATGATATCAGAGTGCTTTCTGACCCTCCATACACAGCAACACAACTGAAATAATCCCAGAATCCCAGTTTTGCAATGCTAGGAGAATACTTTTTTAGCGTAAACAAAACAAAAATAGCATATCATCAGCATAGGCGTAAATAACAGCAGATTACATTCACGAGCGCGCTTTCCCCTGGATGTAAACAAGGCTGATGCATTGTGTTGAAATACTCTCTAGAATGGCGGAAGACATTGTAAGAATCTATAGTCTGCCTCGACACAGATTCCACTCCACAATAAGTTTGATCATGCTCATCTACTAAAAAGGCTTAATTATTAAAGAGGAGAGATAAGTCAAAGTTATGTTGCTTGAAGACCATTTGGGATGATTATATCCTGACCAAATGGTCACCAATTGGAAGAGGGTGTAGGACACCGAGAAGCAGCTCAGACAGGGGTGTTAGAACTTAGTTAACATACAGCTGTTACAACAGGAGCAACTTCATTTACATGAAGGGTAGTAAACTGTAAGTGTATAAAAAATTGAGCTTAGTATGTTCTGGGTTCATTCCGACTCTTTGCCACTGCTATACTGCAATAAACATCTTCATCAAGATCTTCAACGTGCTCATCCTTTTTTCTTACAACGTAAATCACAGGAGAAAGAAGGTATGCTGATGATATTCTATTTTTGTTTTCTTTGCGCAAAACTGAAGTTCATCCACTGCTGTCACGTGGACTGTTTTACAGATGTTTTTACTATGTTTCTGGATCTGGGAGGGTTAGCTCTCTGATATCATCAAAAATATCTTAATTCGTGTTCAGAAGATGAACAAAGGTCTTATGGGTTTGGAACGACACGAGGGTGAGTAATTAAAATCAAATTTGAATTAATGAAATTATTGTTATATATAATTTTTGGGTGAACTAACACATTAAGCACTACCACCAGCCCGTCATTCATTTATTCTTTCTTTTTTTGTATGGTTTATGTTATATGTTTAATAATTTGTCTCTGAATGCAATGACATTCATCTAATTTTAGTAAATATTTAAAGGTTTTACCAATTACTCAGACACTTCTTGGGGCCACTTTATGTTTATGATTATTTTTAGATATACAAACTAATGGTAGTAACCATTTAAATAGCCTCCTGAGAGGTAGAATGTGAAAGCAACAGTTGGTCCAGTGGTTTATGAATGAACAGCAAAATAAACAATGTTTTACAATTTTAGCATATCCAACAAAGCCACCTTGGTGCATTTTCCATGATAAGCGGAAACATATGCTTGGTCTGAGTTTGCACTGCAGGGACCATTAAAGAACATGGAAACTTGTAGCAAAAAGTGCCTTCCATTTCTTCGAGGACATAAATTCTCACCTCACTGAAAATGACCTTAGAATAGAGAAGAGGTGAAAACTAAACTTGGCTAACATGCTTTGTGATCAGAGAGTGTGTAATGTGTGTGTATGACAATATATATATATATATATATATATATATATATTTATACACCGTTTAAACTATTTGTTTAATCAAAACAACAATAATCACTAGAAATTAGGTGTCCCCAACAAAGCAAGCCAGAGGCGACAGCGGCAAGGAACCAAAACCCCATCCGTGGAGGTAACAATCATCTAATTTCTATCACAATAAAAATCTTAAACACACTAAGCATGCAATGAAGGTGGACAGGAAAAGTATTACGTAATCCATATGAAACCCTTTTAAACTTGAATCAAAGCTGATGAAAGAAGAATTCAGCGGTTTTCAAGAAATTACGCACGACATACAGTATGCACTAAGCTTAGTGAGTAATGCCCAGAGAATATGAAAAATACCCAAGAAAATACTAGTAATTGATTTAAAAAACATACATTCCATTATTATCTCCATGATATGTACTGTAACTAAAAGGGGTCATATAATGCAATTTCTAATTTTCATTTAGTTTAGTGTAGTATGTAGATGTACAGTATAGATGGTGTCCTGGCCAAATTTCCACTGACCCTTGTCTATCATGGCCTCCCAATAAATCCCCATCCATTGATTGGCTGTATGTCAAGATGTGGTAATATTTACATAATGCAGCCCAAATATTCACGCAAAGAAAGAAGGCGTGGTTTCAGTACCGGCAGCAGTGTTGACGCTGTGTGTTTCTGTGCACTTTATTTGGCCTTCTGAGAGTAGATGCAGTTAGCAATCATTAGGATTACTTACAACAGAACTGCACAACACAGATGTTCGGATTTGTGCAACGCATTTTATGAATGACAGTTTTGTTAACCTAGAGGAGTACAAAGGGAGATCTGGCCTGTTTGCTGTTTATCCCACAACCAGTTGGCTCTAGTTAGCTGGCTTTCATTAAAACTGGAAGTGATCTCACAGTAGAGCTATAAAAATCTGTGGCTCCAGTTTCTGTAAAGATGAGTTCAGTGCTAGTCTGCTGAACTGCATTGCTGAGTCACTCAGTTTTTCTCATACTACATTGACATTTTCTTCTCCCCAGTTCAGGTGCAAAGACTTAACAACCAACAAGACTTCAAATTATATCATCATTCAGCCAAATACAAGGTGTGTTGTATTAGATGAAGCAAAAAGGAGCATCCCTCATGAGTTTCGCTGCCTAAATGCTGTCTGGTATTATTCAAAAGCTTGCTCTTCAGTGTAGTTCACCCACTTAAACACCTGGCAAAGATCTGCTTTAAGATATACTCACGGGATGTCCCTCTCTTCCATCCGCTCCAGGAATACCAGGCGGTCCTGAATCTCCCTGAAGAGACAAATAACATATAGTATAGTCAGAATAAAATCTTAACAAGGACGGGAGTGTTTGAAACCGTAATAACAATGAATGCATTTTGCATGCATACAATGCTGCAAACATATCCCTACAAATCCTTTTAAATCTTTGTATTTTATAATAAACAAGATGGCATGCTACAGAATCTGAAAACATGCCATGCAATACCATATTCTTCAAAAAAGTGGTATATTAAGTCTTAAACAGTGTCAAGTGTTATTTTTATCCTCTACAAGGCATTAGCATGGCAAATTTGTCAATATAATGACTACTGAACATTGAATGACTTGGGGGGGGAAAGGTTGCCCTTTATTGCTGTTCTCTGGCTTGAAGAAATAAAGGTGAACTTTAGGGAGTAGTGGATGTTTAAAGATCTGAAACTAATCAAATAATCCAGGATTTATCATATAAGCAACCCCCAAGATGTTGAGGAACAGCTTGGTTTAATAAAAGCCATCTGTAAGCCTGGAAAAAAGACAGCATGAAAGAGGAAACGGCGGTGCAAACCTTTTTATGGCTTTCCATAAGGAGATTCTGTACTAGCATATTTTTTCATGCAATTCTGTCAAATAATACCGCATCTCGGAATCCTGTGTTGCCTCCTTAAAGTGGGCTTGCCAAATATTCTCAGTGGTCCATGTTCACAGCTCAAGGAAGCCATTAAACATGCTCAGTCTTTTACAGTGAGAAGAACTGTATCAGTACAGACCTTTAGACCAATTCCTCCAGGAATTCCATCTTTCCCATCCCTGCCAGGTGCTCCCTTGATAAACACACACACACACACACACACACACACACACAGTGGCATTTAAGCATAATAACTGACCAATGACAAATGAAGTGGAAAAATGATTGAGTGGTAAACATACAGGCTCTCCTGGATATCCAGGTGGACCAGCAGGGCCTCTACTTCCTTTTTCTCCCTAAAATAGACAGTATGCAATTAATGCAATATAGACTACTGGAACATAACAAACAAACGAGGTTGCATTGCTGTTCAAACCATTAACAGATTTGATTCGTGAGAGTTATTGTTTTATTGATCCATACCAGCATCTCCCTAAGCACAAAGTACATCATGTATCAATCCAACATTATATCAGTACTTTTCAGCACAGGGACTTATTCAATAACCAAGATCATGCAACAACAAAAAAAAAACCTCCATCCAGCTGTTCATTAGCTATTCTCTCAGGAGGACTGTAGATATGAAGTAGGATAAAAACACATCCAGCGAAGAGCTGAGGTACGGTGCAGATCCAAAGTCACTGTTTTACATGAACAGTCTTACAAAAATACTAGCATTATTGGTGAGGTGGGGGCAAAGAGAAGCAGTGACTACATTTTTTCTGAATGACCAGGCCTAAATTTTGAAATGCACTAAATTTTAACGTCAAGCGGAATAAAAACAAACAACAAGCGAAACACCTTTAAGAACAGACAGCTGGAAATAAAAAAGAAAGATTCATGCTAGTTAAAAGGACAGTTCCCCCCAAAATAAAAATTCTGTCATTACCTACTCACCCTCATGTCAGACCTTTATTCATCTTTAGAACACAAATTAAGATTTATGATGAATTCTGAGGACATTGTTAAAATAATCAATTTGATACTGTTTGTGTAAGGATCCTTGCTGTCTATGGGAGGGTCAGAGAAATTTCGAAATTCATCAAAAATCTTGTCTTACGGGTTTGGAATGACATGGTAAGTAATTAATGAAAGAATTTTCATTTTAGAGGGAACTATCCCTTTAAGAAAATTAAGAGGAAAGTGTCCGTACCATTTGTCCATCTTTGCCTGACAGTCCTTGTATTCCTTGATTACCAGCAGACCCCTAGAGAGAAAATGAGAAAACGTCACTGAAAATATTTTATATTTTAATTTATAATGAAAATGAACTAAATTGTTCCAATTCAAACTGGTAAAGCAGACTTCAAATAGTATTTGGAAACTTTTAAATCAAACAAAAAAAAATAGGAATGTCACTATCAAGCAAAGTGCCTTTTATTTTAAGTACCTTGACAAACAGAATATACACAATACGTCTTGTCTTCGTTTGGAATCCGCAGGGAAACCATAACTCTTATTGTTGACAGCAGGTGTTAAACTATTCTCATTGCACATTTGGGGAGATGTTTTAGGAGATGCATTTGGCACACTTTTTGTTGCCAAATGCAAATTATAAGAGACTCAAAGTCACAGCACTTGCAGAGTTCAAGTGGAGTAGCATACTGTGAATCTGAAGATTGCGCGAAACCATGTCAACTCACAACCATGTATTCTTTAATTAACGGCCTGAGGATTACAAACCATAGGTGTTTCTTAGGGTAGTATAATGTAGGTGTTGCGGTTTAGTTCAGAGAAGCAAAAAACATTACGGACACTGCAAACAGCATGTACGTATTTCACAGTTTCCCATTAAAAATTGCATCTGTTAGCAAAAATGATAGTGCCTACTTTACATATTGCATTTTGAAAAGCATTTGTCATCTAAAAGCATTGAGTATTTGATAATATTGGCTTGAAAGTAGACTTCATAATGATGAACGTTCTTTAACAATAGTGTGCTTCTAGCCTTAAAGCAACGAAGAATCCAGGATTTTCCAAGAACACCGTAGACGTTGATGGCCTTAGAACCCTGGTGCTATTTGCAAACATGCAAACTCACCCATCACGCTATGAAAAGTTAAGGATCAATTAAGCATTCTTATTTAGAACTAGTTCACATTTTGTGACAGACAAATTAAGCATTTGCAAGTTGTTAAAAAATAGTAATGGTATTCTTGACGTGGTAATTATATGTTTTAGTAAGATAAATTCTGATTTAATAGCTAATGGACTATATATCTGAAATGCAAATGTTAACATGATATTAACATGTAAGACATGTAAGTGAACTTCCATCTCTCAAGATTGTGGCCAGGTCCACATGGAATTAAGCACCCACAGATTTCCACAGCATGCATTTTTGATTATTATATATTTGGCTAATTGGATAATCCTTGAATTGGAATTAAAAGTGTATTACTGCCATCATATTTATTTTAGCCATTTAAAAATCCATTACACAGGATTCGTCCAAACCAAAATCCAATATGTGCCTGATTTACGATAATTAAAAAAAAAGGAGACAGACATCTTAGAAAAGTACTGCAGAAAAATAAATGAAATATTAAACATCTTTTAACACTTTTAAAACTGACCTTTTCACCTGGTTTGCCAGGGGGCCCAGGTAACCCGGGGATACCGCTGTCACCCTAGAGACAAACACACACACACACTGAAAAAAATCATTTCAGTAAATTCAGTGAAATAATTTCTATACAATATAAAAGTATTCTAAATAACACTTCCTGAACTTAAATATACTAAGCAAAATCTAAACAAAACCAGTCACAAGTATTGACTCCAGCAGGTATCTGAGTAAAACTGACTCTGTTACAAGAGCGTATGTGAATATATGGTGACTGGATATGTTGCCGTAATTAAAATAGTACATTTAGGGATAAAATGATAGCTTCTTACTGCTTCCCCAGGACTTCCCTTTTCCCCCTTATGCCCATCAGATCCACGTGGCCCCTGCTCAAACAGAGGGGGGAAAAGTGGCATGATCAAGTATCTCATGAGGTTTTAAAGGGTATGTCCATTTCTGACTTGTGCATCTATACCTGTATGCCAGGAGTGCCTTGAAAACCGGGACTTCCTCTAGAACCTGGGACACCCTTCAAAAAAGAAAGAGTCTTAAATTAGTCTGACCCACAGCCATGCAGATGAGTATCAAGGTTATTCTGGAAGTCACAGCTCTAAATCTTTCCCACATTATAATTTCCCCACATTGTGCAGGGATCATATAATGAAAAATTGAATTTGCCTCATTCATTTGAGAAAACAGAGTGTGATATAGTGTGAACTGCAGATTTCAAAACTCAAAATGTCTCATTTAACTTTGAGATTACAAATATAGGTAACACTTCAGAATAGGGGGTCAGAATAATGCATTAGTTAAGCATTAATTAATGGTTAATTTGTTCACAATT
>JAUCMS010000013.1:181763-211384 GCA_032357445.1 Enteromius radiatus | reverse complement strand
GGCAGGTGTGTTTGATTATGGTTGGAGCTAAACTCTGCAGGACACCGGCCCTCCAGGACCGAAGTTGCCCACCCCTGCTCTAGTTGCTAGTTGCTTATTAGCATGCATACCACCAGAATATTAACCATTTGTTAGTAGTTGAAACACATTCTGAACATTCAGAATGTGTTAAGAAAATCATGTACTGTCATAAACATGAATTTGATATTTTTTAAAAATGTATTGCGTTATTTTGAAATGTGATAGAGCATACGTGTCTGACATAATCTTGTATTTCCAGCTAATGAATTTCTGCATGCTGAATATTCTGGTGTCACCATTGTCCTGTTTATTTGGTGATAAGGAGGCCAAGGCCAAGTCTATTCAAGTTCACACATAAAGCAAGATTGTGAGATCAAGCAGTGTATATTCGATCAAACTGTGACATTACATTTTTTGGGTTTCATTTTATTTTAGTTCATTTCATAAACAAAAACATTTCTATCAATATACTACACATTTAGATAAAAATGATAAATATACCTGTAATCACTAGGACTCTCAGTCGATTAAAATTTGTAATCTAATTATTTACATCATGTTTCTATTAATCAAATTAATCACAAAATAAATCTGACTGGGTATGGAGTTTTTTTTTTTTTTTTTTTTACAAAAATGCATCGATTCGTTACAGGAGGCCTTTATTTACCCCCCGAAGCCATATGGGACATGTTTTAATATGGATAGATACAGTACGGGTTATTTGACTACTTTTGGACTGTTGAAAAAAAACACACCTGCCCATGCCATCATGAAGCTTGGAAGAGCAAGGATAATTTAACTCTGATTAGTCCGAAAGAAGAAAGTCAAATACACCTATGATGCCTTGAGGAATAAAACATGGGCTAATATTTATTTTTGGGTAGACTAACCCTTTAATCACGTTCTATTTCATAACTAATTTATAAATGCTTTATTTAATAAATAATGAAAAAGAAAGTATGAAAAGAAAAGTTATTTCGCATGTTCTCAGTCCTCAGGACTGCATTGAACACAACATGTGTTCAAGTTAATTTTAGGTTGTATTAAACTGTGTAGTACTCACAGGCTTACCATCAGCACCAGCTGGGCCGGGTTGACCCGGATCTCCTATTCTCCCCTGTTCTCCCTAGAGAAAGTACAAGTGATGTATTGTAAATAGTATTAGCATAATTTCACTGCAAAATTATGATATTCATCGTTGTATCTTTGCCAATCTAGTTTGTTTGGAAAAACAACAGTTTCAAGAATTTCAGGGGTCATGAAATAGAGATTCAAAATATTCTTGATATTTACACATGTAAGAGGTTACACTGTGATATAAATCTACTACAAGTTTGAGAACTTAACAGTTTAACACGTAAATTATTTTCTACCCCTTTAAAACACCAGGGTTTGAAATCGGGAGAATCATGATGTCACAATATCCCCCTCTACATGCTATTATATATGCATCTTCACCATTTGTTATCATGTGTTCTGAACAACTCGTGTCTGTCCATTAATCACAAGAGCAATACTGCTGTTGGATAAGCAATCAAAGACCATCAAACTCATAATTTTTATTATATAAGAACTTTGTTGGCCTCTTGTTTGAGAAACTAATAATAATAACTATAACACTGAATCAACAGTATATTACTGTATAGTATAGCAATGTACTCTGTCTGTAACTCTTTTAATGGCCACACGCTGTCAAGATCATCTTTCTGCAAACTATTTAGAGTTCAGAGTCATTTTACTGTGATCACCTGCTGAAAAGCTGCATGTGTTTTCAAGCATAGGCTTGACCTTATAAACTTCAAACCTGCCTTTTATGCAAGACTTCTGATGTAATGAAGAGATTATATAAGCTGTGCTGACCAAAGGGATCGAGACAAGGATTGCTGTACCTTCATTCCTGTTGCACCAGGTGGCCCAGGTGGACAGGTGCATGGCTCTGGGGTTGGATCAATGTCACCTGGTCCATTAGCACACTGAATAAAAAACATCAAAACTAGTTTTACTATGGTGCATTTTGTAAAACATAAAGCATCATTTCCTCTTTGTGGTATAAGCTAAACTTTGTGGCAAAACCCAAATCAACATATGATTTCTTATTTCATGGCAGCCATTTTTGTTGAATTATTAATTAATCCAGCAGTATGCCCAGTAGTTCTAAAATAGCCACGAGAACAGAGAACAAGGGTATGGCTTTGCAATAATCAGCGTATGAGAGAGGGTGAGGGCTTCTTTTAAGCTAGACCGAGGGGAACACAAGACAGAACCAATAAATGAGAACAAGACACATGCAATACAAGGAACCAATCAGAACACAGCATATTTTACAAAGGTAGCCATGGTGACATGAGGGGCAAGGAACACATGGGAAATGGAGTCCAGGAACCAATGGCTGAGTCCAGGGTGGAGTGCAATCCAATGGAGTTCATGGGTACTCCAGCTGGTGATCGTGACACTGACATTTTGATGGTCCCTATGCTGTTGATTATAAGTAACATTGCACCTACATATCTACTAACTCTCATTAGAGTGCTAGCAGAGTATCAGTAGACTGGTAGGGTTAGGGTTAGAATAAGTTGACATGTTCTTGAAAAGTTACCTATAGCCAATAGAATGTCTGTTGGTAGATCATCACAATAAAGTATTAGCAGATAGTAATCAGACAGTCTACTTATACTCTAACGAGAGTTAGTTGACATGTAGGCACGGACGGATTACCGACCGGGCCAGTGGGGCCGCTGCCCAGGGGCCCTAGGTGTGCAGGGGGCCCGTGGCTGCTCTGTCAGGGGCCCACAGTGCATTCATGCGCACGTTGTCTGAGGGTTTTGCTACGGGGGCGACGCAAATGTTGCGGCACCGTTGTGTGGAGGTGTTGGTTAGGGGCGACGCAAACGTTGTGGCACCGTTGCGTGGAGGTTTCGCTCAGGGGGCGAAGCAAACGTTTTGCGAACTTTGTGCTGTCCCAGGGGCCCACGCAAATGCTTTGCCCAGGGGCCCACCCGACCTGTAATCCGTCCCTGCATGTAGGTGCAAAGCTACTTATTGTCAACAGATTGTTCCACCATATGATACGCTGAAAAGCACATTGACGCTACTATGATTTTTTGGATATAGTACCTTAAAAGTACTATATATGATATGCTTTGAAGTACAGCAGAATAGCATGGCAGTTGTAGCAGTTTGACTGAATGCTTTTGTCAGTGAGAAGGTTGACACCAGCATCATTCAGCCATTCATTCTCAAAGCTGCTGACAGTCCACTGCAAGATTTTTCCAGCTATAATACTTAGACATACCAAAAAACACGAGGCAGCTCTTACCTCTGCAATTCAAAATGGCATTAGCAGTTACTTTGGAAAGCGAGCAAAGCCATCTTCAAAAGTACATACCTCTCCATCCTAAAAATAAAAGGAGTAAAAATACGTAAAGGGGCTGGGGCAAAAAACATAACTTAGCTCAGAGATGCAAGGCTGCAACATGCGCAAGCAGAAAAGGAAAATAATGTGAAATAAAGTGTTTGCCACAGTGTTTATAAATGCCCTACATCTCTAAACAGTGTGCCTGAAAGAGCAAATTGAGTTAGTGAACCGAGAACAATGACAAAGCCAGTGTTTCACAAAGATGTGATTGACTTTCTAATAAACGGTTCTGAGCAAATATCATGCTCTGCTTGAAACTGAGATTATTTTATTTTGTAAGTGAAACTGAACAGATTAGACAAGATTAGTACATTAAAAACATTCCAAAAACACATCGGACTGGAATTATAGGAATTACACAAAATAAATAATTGAACACAGTCTTCTGTGTTTTACTGTTTTACTTCTCGGTTTTTAAAGACAGAATTGTTTGGTAATCAGATAAACTATTTTAAATATCAATATATTTGAATGGGGTAAAACAGAAACATCCAAGATTCTGGTACTCACAACTCCAGGTATTTCACAGGCTGTTTCTCTGTTGTTCTGCTCAGGGTCACAGTAGATTCGGAGTTTTTGTATTTCAAACTGTTCAGAGAGAGAGAGAGAGAGAGAGAGAGAGAGAAAACTCAGGGCCTGGGGCTGGGGAAAAGGGGAAAGGTGCTCCCTGTTACATATAAAACACATTTGGTGTCAACATGACATGCTGTCTGCTTTTCCACAGGAACACTGCTGTGTTGCACATGTTGAAAATGTTCCATGTTTTGTTTATTCTTTGGCAAAAGATCACAAATACACAAACATTCCAATAAGTATTCCAATAAATATTCCAATATTCCTTCATAAAATTGTATAATATGATTTGTCATCATTTTGTTAACTTTATACAACTGAAGTATCAAAACCAATATCATGTGTTTATTTTGTTCCCCTTTATTTTTATTAGGGATAAGAATTAGTGTTTGGATGAGGGATGTCTGTAGTCCAAAGAAAGAGTGGTGAATTCATTCAATCAATTTAACCCAGTAGGAGCACATTGTCAATAGAATCACTCATTTCTTTTCTTAGTTAGACAAACTAGACAAAATAACAGCTTTTCACAAAGGTGCACTCATATTTGGTATGATTTGAAAGCATTTTTTTTTTTTTTGTATAGGCTAGTACTGATGATCAGCAGATTGATTATACTATTATCCTGCTACTAAAAATGTGTCAACTCAAACTAATTGGTTTTACCATATTCTTACAGTGTGTTTCTTGGTGGGAAAAATTTAAGAACTGATCAAAAAGGTTGTCCTATTAATGAAATAACTAAAGTAATTGGTGACATATAAATGTTTTAATACATCAATCATCTTAATTTGTTTACTTGATTTTTTATACAAAAGATTACATGTATGGTTTTTAAAATGTAACTTTTTCTAAATATCTTTACAGTCTGAACATTTACTTTGCACATTTCTCACAAATCAAATGTAAATTATCTTTGCAGACAGATACAGAACAATGCAATTTGCACCATTCTAAACTCTTGACTTTGTTTGGGACTTCAGCTCTCATTTCTTGGTTCTACGTTTAATGAAAAACTTTATGGCAGTTCAAAAGTATGCATGTGTATGTTATAAACTTCAAGCAGCATGCGTTTGTGATTATGACTGCAATCTGAATGTACTACGTCCACCATGCTAGCATTGTCATTTCAGCTACGCAGTGTGTTCTGTTGTTTCCTGTCATTTGTGATTCTTAAAGTGTCCACCTGATGTGAACTTCATGATGTTGGCAGAAGTAGATGATCTGGTAGTTTTGCCTACTGTTTTACAATACCCTTTATGCGTTCTAGGGTTAACTCAATTATTGTCTAAAAAATTACTATACTGCTGGGTTCAAATTAACCTAAAATGGGCTGGAAATTCTAAATAACAGAATGATTACTGGGGTTGGGTATTGTTTAGGTTTTTTAATGATATGCCCCTTTCAGTGCACGACGGCAGTGGTGGACAGCAACGACGTACTTAAGTACATTTTCCAAGTATCTGTACTTTACCAAAATAGTTTTATTTTTAGCAACTTTTAAGCAAAGGATCGTACTTCTTACTTCACTACATTTCATAAAACATATCGTTACTTACATATCACCTGCTCCGAGCGAGACGCAGATGGGCGGTTCATTAACAAACTGATTCTATTAATGAACCTGTTAAATCGGTTCGCAAATCGCAGCAAATGATTCATTCTCCAATTGGAATGGTCCGATTGCAGCTGTTCTCGATTCGACAGCTCACTGATTCAAACGATCCGTTCAGAGCGAGTCTCCAGTGAACCGAACTCACAAGAACAACTGGCGCGCGCGACTGATGATGCGTAAAGTAAGTTACTAACATCAACTGAAAATCATATTTAGGTTAAAATTTTCAGTTTGTTACACTGCTGTGAAGGGTGATCTATTTAGGTCCACTGAAATGAGTGCAGACACATCAACATCAGTGTCTCCAAGTCAAAAAACGTTCATATTCCCTGCTGCTATAATGTTAGCAGTTTTATTTAAATGTTACACATTTAGCCCTACGTCTGTTTTTATATTGTTTATCAACGGTATAATTTGTTTATATAGTTTGGATCAATTAGCTGAGTAGACAGATATGAATGTTACCATAACCATATACTGAAAAAAGTTGGTCTAAATATTGTTATCTAGCGTTAATGCTGATTGTTTAGCTAACAAGCTTGCTGGTGCTAATTTATAGTCATTTTTAGATAATATTTTTTAGATATAACATCTGAGGGGAAAAAGGAAAAATTTGATATTCAGGTAACTACAGTAATTAACAGTTGTGTGTACAAGTGTGAAGTGATGCCCTCTGGGAGCATTTGGCCAAGAGTGTTTACAACACAGACAAGGTTTGAGAAAAAAAACATAATATTTTCCTTCAAATGTTTGTCCTAACTTATTCTCATGTCATATATAACATTCTGTGACGTTCTGCAAAACAATAGCCTACGCTTCAAAACACTTTTTTTCTTACTGGTGAAAATTAGACTCTTAAATCTGTTTTCTCTCGTACATTGCAGTGTAAACTTCACATTACTGCATGATGCTCGTCAAAAATCTCAGATATTTTGATCAGTAAGATTATAAAAAAAGATGTGCTATATAAAATTAAGAAGACTGTATAAAATTGCAAAATAAATCTATTTTTACTTAAGTACATAAAAAATCAAGTACTTTTGTACTTTCACTCGAGTAAAATTGAAAAAGGAGTACTTTTACTTTTACTGGAGTAATATGTTATAGTATGGATCTGTATTTGTGTATTTCGAGCACCTCTGCACAATGGCTCAGGCATTTAAGTGGCACCAGAGTGAGGCACCGAAATCTGTTTGATGAATCGGGCTGGTACATGCATGCAAGGTTTCGGTACCCAACCCTAATGACTACTGTAGCAACACAGATACTACTAATTAAAATGTAGATAAGCATTAAGTAACAAGATCCAGAAACAGATTTACTGTTTAATAAAATAGCTTTTGAAAGTATAATGCTAAATACATATTTATTCCAATACTGGTCCTGCTGATTTAATGCAGTTGTGTAAGTTTTTTTGGTTCAGGTATTTTAGGGTTAAATCTAACAGCCCAGCATGTTGGGTCCCAGCTGTGTCAAAACTACCCAATGTTGACTAGCCAAAATAATCCAAATTTGGTTGTCTTTGATCGAGCCTATTTTTGTGTATTGTAATAGGTTAGAGCTATCATTATTCTGTTGCTAATGAATAATTCCCACCCACCACTGAAGGAACCATCCGGCAATGGTTTCTGCTTTGTCTAAGGTGTACATTTGACCTCAGTGGATTTGGATAATCAGAGAACTGTTTTCTGAAAACCGGGGAGCAAACCAACGAACCATACCTGAGTCTGCCAAAAGGAAGTTCTAGGCTATAGTTCACATGAACCAGGATCTGAAGTACAAAAGTAAAGTAAGCCAGCATCCATACCTTTTGTTTAGTCATCTCAACATTACCACCCAGTTAACTGAGTGAGACTTAGGTGAGATTTTTAGTATAGTATATTTTAATGGTGTTTATGCCAAGAAATGACTGGTCTGTAGAATGGAATCAAAGAAGTCACTGTCATACTTACAGGTACAGTTGTTTCTTTGCTGACGTACTTCCCAACCTGCGTTTTTCCATTAATAAAAATACCATCAGGAGGCTCCAGTGCCAAGGTTTCGATTTCCAAATCGTCAACATACAGAGTGATATCTTCCTCTGTCACTAGAAGACGCAGCTGATGCCATTTTTCATCAAATAGTTTCTGTGAAATACATAAAGCAGAATGCATATGATGCTGTTTTATACCATTAACAAATTTTTGCATTACTACATTTTTGTCATGATTTGGTCTGTTAGCTCTCTTCCTCAGCCATTAACAGTCACCCCATCACCTCTGGACTGCATTTCCCATCATGCACTTGCCTTCACTGCTCCATTTGCCAACCCTGACCCAGCCCGTACGACTTCCCTTAATAAAAGCTGCATATGGATCTGCATCTCTTGCATTACAATTTAGCAATTTTACAAGCTTTATGCATGTGCTGGAGCACCTAATAGGCAGTGTAGACAAATGGTTTATTAATTAATGTGCGATTGGGCAACTAATGATTCGAATGAAGGACTACTCGTTCACCAGACATATCTTTAGTCAAGGGCAGCCTCGACTCATTCTGACAAAAAAATGCGAATTTATGTTTTTCAGTTTGCGTTAAATAATTAAAACCTACTAGTACTATGTACTTAGAGCTCTCATTATTTAATTACTGAAGGATCTTTATATAAGTGAATGTGTATTAGACAGAACAATTATGTTTAAAATTCCATTTTCCAAATTCCACCAACATTTTAATTCAAATGGTGACTGGCTAGCCTGCTATATGCTTCTATACTCCAATATACTATGTCAGTGGTTCCCAACCACCTTTCTTGAGGACCCCCAACACTGCACGTTTCCATGTCTCCTTAATCAAACACACCTGATTCAGCTCATCAGCTCAGTAGTAGAGACTCTGAAATGGATGTGTCAGACAAAGGAGAGATGCAAAATGTGCAGTGTCGGGCCTCCAGGAACGTGACTGGGAACCACTGCACTATGTCATACTCCACTGTTAAATGATGTTCTGTGTGAAATTTGTCTGATGTTGCATCCCTGCTGAAACCAGCTTAGGCACATATGAGTTTCCAGACTGTATTAGTGCTGATATAGCTGGTGGAACAAAATTTTAAACTTTTTGCTAGTGAAGCAGAACCATTAAGGCTGCAGCACATTAATTGAGGATCCCAAGCATCCGAAACACACAATTCAGTAAGTAGTATTGCAAGTTCATGAACTGCTAGTTTTTCTGTTAAGCTGTGTATTTACCTTAGCAGGTGTTTTAGTGAAGACCACAGTTTGAGTTCCGCTTGGTGTGCTGGTTGTGGTGGTGAACATCACTGTTCTGTCCAGACCATTTAAAGAAACGGCCATTTGAGGCTTTTCGTCCTTAGTCTGTATCCGCCATAGATCCCACTCCTCCATAACTACGGAGCCTTTGTACTTTAATGTGGCCACAAATACATAGGATGGCGGAAGTCCGCCTGGAAATAACATCCTACGGACATTAAGATGAAGACACTGTTTGACTTCGAACAGAGTATACTTTCTAGAACAGAGAAGCTTGATATCAAAAGCAGTTTTACCTGGTGCTCTCACTCAGGTCAACTCGGGATGTCACCTGGTAGGCTTTGCTGCCATAAAAAGATCCTTGTGTCTTTTTAGCTTTTTTAGCCAAGTTGAGATGGAGGAGTATGTCAAATCCTTTCTCATCTCGAGAATTGATTGGAATCTTTGCTGGACACACAGTCTCTGTGGTACATTAAATTGAGAAAACAAGGTGAACTGCCACACAGCAACAAATAATGCATCTAAATTAGGCGAACTAAGTACCACCCTATAATTTTCCTGCATTTAATTAGCTTTACTATTAATATCATGGTGAGAAAAAATGGTTGGAAAGGGTTAAATATTTATGGAATGTAGTGGTTTATTTTATTTGGCTTGAAGACTAGTCTAAAAAATCGTAGGAAGACCTTGGCATGGAACACTGGACATTGAGCAAATATGCAGTCCAACTAAAGAATGTCCCGCCATTGCAAATACCAGACAAAAGATGACCTCTTCTATCATAAAGTGCCTTAATCATTAACTTTTCCAGTGTCACGAGCTTCAGGAGTCTTAGCATAAGGCCCTTTTTCCAACCTAATGGCTATATTGCAGCTTTTTAACAAGTCTGCGTGGAGTTGTTGCTGAGTAATCCATTGTTAGAACAGAAAAGTGCCCTGTTCATGATCAGGTCTGGCATTTGATCACTTATTTTCCACCATTGTTAAGCTTAATATTGTGCTACTTTTGCTTTTCAGCTAATTTAATTGCGAATCCAATCTATGCCTCACAGTAATGAAATCATTTTGGCTGGAGGGAAATATACAAACTTGACATTTGCATCTGCCAAAATTGGATTAGCAGTGTATAAACATCTCAGAATTACTGGCCTTTTGCAGAACTTTCAAACAATTGAACTGGCTTGTTTGTAAGCTTGCTGGAAATTGATGTCACAATCTTTGAAACATGCTCAGCAATGCATGATCCTGATTTCACACTTTCGGACAATTTACAGCCATGTTGTTGAACTAAGAACACCTGGCTGTTGTAGGATATAAATCAAACTGTGATTTGTTTGTTGAACTGACCCAAAGTATGCATGCAACTTAAACACGGAGACACCATAAACCTGTCTCCACTGGTACATGGATGGCATGGTAAAGCAAAAAAACTCAAGAGACACATGTGAAAAATATTGTGCAAGTGAATTTGAAAATGTAGCAACTGAAAAGGGAGGGCTAATGAAATAATGCATCAAGGCTTACCTTCACACAGCTTCTGCCTAATAACCTCACGGATCTTTGCGATAGCTTTATAGTCTTTCACAGAAAAAACATAAGTTGAGGATGGTTTGTTGGCAATGGCCCTGAGCTGTGCGTCCTCGGTCTCAGAACCGACTCCAATTGCGAAGAGAATTATCCCCTTTTTCCTCGCAGCCTCTGCAGCTGCCAGCACTTCATCTTGTGACTTCCCGTCCGTCAGAACCACAGCGATTTTTGCAATGCCATTCGGACCTCTCTCAGACAAGGCAAAGAGTTTGTCGTTGGCAAACTTGATAGCCTTCCCTGTGTTCGTATTCCCACCCATGTATTCTATGGACTCCATGGCCTTGATGAGGTCACCGCTTGAGAAGTGTTTTCCCAGGGGTATATGCAAGAAGGGGTCATCGCTATATTGCACCACCCCGACCTGGGTGAACTTCTGACCGATGTTGAAGCTCATGGTGATATTTACCAGCCACCTTTTAACAATCTCAAAGTTTATGTCATCCACGCTCCACGATCCATCGAGTATGAAAACTAAATCACTCGGTGCTGTCCTACAACCTGAAATTGAGGAACGAAGACGAGATTTTGTACTGAATGAGTCGACCCTATGTTGTATTTTCAATCAAATTATTTACAGTATGCCCTGTGTTCCTAATTGGATGACCAAAATGGTCTAAAGGAGTTGCAGAAATTGTTGCATTTGCTCAGCCACAATGAACACTGCATCATTAGGTGATGTTATCCGAGTCAATAGTCTTCATGCAACATACACTGATGAAGATGAAAGAAGCACGCTTACTTAATCTCATGTCCTCATCTTGTGCTGTGCAAAACAAGTGAAGGAGCATGAAGTAAAGACACCAAAACACAAAATGCATGGATCTCATTTTGCAACCCATGTTCCTGAAGTACCAAGCTCCAGTTTAGCACCTGAAGAGAAATGAAGATAAGACATGCATTTCTTAGATGTCTTCACATGAATGCCATTTCTTTTTTGCAGATGTTTAGTTTTTATAGTTTTGTTAAATGAATGACATGCTTTTTGTAATCAGTGTAATCATCTCAACCATAACAGTTGAGCTGCAGTTTTATTGTTGCGCACATGGTACAATGCGGTTAATTCGGTCCATGCTAACAAAGATGGTTGTGCAGTTCTAGATTTGGATATGAAGACCAAAAAATGGAAATGAAAGTTGTGTGCACCCTTTTTGTATAACTTGAATGAGAAACAGGCATATTGTGCAATACTTCTCTATCAATATGTACAGATCCTATAGAACAGAGTTAAGCAGCATTTGTGGCATAATTTTGATTACCAAAAAAAAAACCCTTGAGCTCACAGTGCAATGGATTTGCAGCATTTAACGTGTCCCTCCTATTATGGCATTTCCAATTTGTCCTTTCATGTCATATATATTGAATGTAAACAATCTGCAAAGTTGTAAATCCAAAAGTGCATGATAAATAAAGTTATTGTCTCCCAAAATAAAGAATCTGCTCTATACAGACTAAATGAATCGTTAGTAATACGTTCGACATTTGTCTAATTTCCATATGCTCTACTTCGGCAGGCCTGCAACTTGCAACAACCTGACTCCGCCTGCAAACGCTTGCCCTTGAAAGATGGCTTAGTAGCCATTTCTTAGTAGTATTTCGACTAGGGGCTCCACTGGATCACAACCTGTAAGTGTGATAAATATTAGATGCTTATTTTTCTATCAAGTGTTCAAAATACCGAACTATGGCAATGGGCCTATTGTTTCCGACGTAGTGTAGGCGGTAGACCAATCACAGCAGACTGGGCCATTTGACCAATCAAAGCAGAGCAGGCTCGTGAAAAGGAGGGGTTTAGACCAGTGTTCCTCAAATCTTACCCTGGAGGTCCGATGCACTGCAGAGTTTACCTCCAACCCTGATAAAACTCACCTATCTGTGTTTTCTATTGATCCTTAAGACACTGATTAGCATTCTCAGGTGTGTTTGATTGGGGTTAGATCGAAACTCTGCAGTGCATCGGACCTCCAGGGTAAGATTTGAGGAACCCTGGTTTAGACAGGTCTGAAACTTAGAACTGCAATAATTTGACAATCGCTGGAAATTGAGGAAAATTAGTAAACCAATATTTTGAGAAAACACAAGCGTTTGTAATAGGGGCACTTTAAAAGTAGAAATGTGAGGTTTATACTTTTATGAACGCACTTTCATTCATTGTTCTGTCAAAACTTACTTGGAATGTAAGGTTCTTGTCATTTCTATGGTCCGTTTGCACAATGTGTTGTAAAGTAAATTTGTACATGGCAAAAATTTTCACAATAAAATCATTTTGTGACTATTCTTTTGAAATGATAACAAACATAATGCCACAGGTGCTCTTAATTGAGTTTTATTTATATTGAAGTCAATATATTCCTGTTGTGTGTGTGGGTTTTTTTTTTTTTCTACCAAGTAGAATCATGTCTCATTTTGAAATAGTTCTTCATCTAACTCTGGTTCTTGTTGGAAACTGTGTGCTGTTTCCAGAAAGAGAAAGAACTGCAGACATTATAAAAAACACCATAATAAATGAAGACCAGATATGCTCCCTTTGGAAGGGGTGGGGGTGTTTTTTGGCCTACTGATTGCTGCGGTCAAACAATGATTCCCAGTGCAAGTTACCATCCTCACCAGCTGAGAGATCTTAGCATGAGTAAAACATTTATACATCCCTCAACCTTGGCTAGTTATATGACTGGGGTTTTCCAATCTTTGGCCAGTAGGTGTATCATAAGACAGCAATGGAGGAACTAGCCCTCGCTGTAGTGCTTTGCAAAGTCCAGCACAAGGGGAGGTATATGGAACACTTTTCATGAGCCTGTCTGCATGCTAAGCACTCAAACTCACGCCCCCGCACACACTATTCCTTGGAACTGGAAATTTTTCTTGTAGTTCTGGACAATGACCAAGCTCATGTTCATGTGACAAAGCCAAAGCAACTTTAGACCAAAAAAAGAAAAGAATGGTGCAGAGCAAAATTGGTAATGCACCATTACTTTTGTGGAATTAATGACTATAAGTCCTGCAAAAAAACTGGAAAGACATGTGTGTCTGCCAGCCTGTACCTCTAGCCATATGGCTTTTCTCTGCACCATGACCTTATCATTGACCTTGGAAGTTATTGGGGACCTCCAGACAGTTTATGGTTCCAGTCCCAGGTCAAGATGAAGGAGGCTTTGGAACGGTAATGTAGCTGGAATGCGACGCGTTTAAACATTCTCCTCTATGAAAAAGGACTGCCCCCTTCAATTTAGCCAAGTGTATCCTCAGCAAGTATCTTCCAAAACATGACATTTAAATCTCAGTGGAATTTCAGCGTGAATAATTCATCGTGTTTGTAGTGATACTTGTTTAAGATTTATTTCACGTCGATGGGTTTTGTCCAACTGGATGTGGGAGGCAGGAAAGCCTTGTTGAACAGCTGATTTCTCCCTGTCCTCCAGATGAGGTGTTAACCTCTCCGTATCCTAAGCCAAATATGTACGCTTTATTTAGTCGGTTTCCCAGGAAAGGCATTTTTCTTGTAGCTCTAATTTCGCTGCACATCTGTAGTTACTCTTGATTTATTGTGTATGGCTTGTCTTGGATCAGTTATCTCCATGTTTTCTAACTGGCAGCCATTGTCTTAGTAAAACCTGTTTTCCATTGCACAGCTATAAATGTGCTATTGTAATGCAGTGCTTTTCGATACCAAAATCAACAACTGCTGTAAGGCATGTTCAATTAGTTTGCCAACATGAGGGGAAAATAAATGGGGGGCCAAGTTCCTCAGGCTCCAATGAAATAGCCAAAACATTAAATCAGAGAGACCACTGAAATTGTCTCACATAATCAAGACCGTAAAGGCAACAGTCTACCGAGAACAGAGCTGTTACAAGGGAGTTTCCACCAAGTTACGTATGTGATCAACATGCATGTCTTACTCACAAATGGTTTGCTGGAGAGGAGAATCTCCCTTTTGATGCTCTTCCAGCTTTTCTGTGCAGCCTTTTTTTAATCACTGCTGTTACCCAAAAGAGGGAACACAACTCTTAGGAGTTAAAGAAGACTACATTGCTGCTTCAAGTTAGACAAAAAAACTTGTCAAGGGTGCTGGTCAAAGCCCCGTTAAATAATTCCATTCATTCCTCACTCGTGACAGTGGCACAAGCCAGGAACTGATAACCATTGCTAATAAATTCACCATGCAGGTTGTCTGCACGAACGAAGATTTGCAGATTAAAATTAGGCATGTTCTGTCGCATCTTTTTACATGTTCTCAAAAGGGAACGAATCAACCCACCCCTCAACAGACAACTGCACACCACCATCAAATAAAAAATGCAATTTTCAAGAAGCCCTGGATTCATTTCAAACAAGCACTGGTTCATTTTTTTTTTTTTTTTTTACAATGACCTCATCTTTTGGGGTAGCCGTAAGATAATGAGATGTGAAACAGTATCTTATGCATGCTGATTGCAGCCAAAGGAAAAAGTGCAAATAACACAACAGTCAAGAGAATCAATGCATCGTAACGGATAAGAGAGAAAAGACAAAGATTTACCAGAGTTCGATGTGCACGGAGCTGGACTCTTATTGAATAAAATCCCCCTCACTCACACTGTCTGCTGTCTCATGGTCAGGGCTGTGCAAAGCGCAGGGTTGGAGGAGGTGGGTTTGAGGAGGCTACAGAGTTGCAGATGTGAGCCTGCCCTCTCCATTCACCTTCCAACAAACTCTCTCTCTCTCTCTCTCTCTCGGTTACAGAGGTTGAAATAAGACGCAGATAAGGAGAACTTCACTAAATAGAAAAGAAAAGGAGTCAGCCCCCTTTTTGTGGAAGCTGAAGGAAAATTACAGTAATTCCGATATTCTTCCAAGGTTGGGATTGTGTATGACAGCTGAGGGGATAAATATTGTGAGGGGGTTTTTAGGAATGAGCCAGAAGATTAGATAAGAGAACATGCTTTCGCATTCTCTGCATCTAGCTTGCAAGGCGGAAGGTTGCATCTTACAAATATGTTGTTCATTTTCAGATTCATTTCTGGGACATTTTTTCAGTATGTGTGGTCCTTAATGCATTGATGATTGGGGAATTCGATGGTTTTGTTTGTAAAAGCAGCTTTGTTTTGGTAAATGTGCAGCTTGCTGTCTGTAAAAACATAGTCTATTTAAAACATAATGAAACTTTTTTTTATGTTAGAACCCACATCTTTTCTTTTGTAAGAGCATGTAGACATCAGAAGCAGTTTTATGCCAAGCATAATGGAAGACATGACAATTATCCTCTCCAAAATGTCAAAATTATTGAAGGAGATATGTTATTGGAAACGAGAAATGTCTACTATTGAGTTACTCGTGAATTTGAACGCTGAACATTTGCATGTTGTGGTCTTGGCAACAGATGTCACCTATGTGCTGTGATTATCTGGCATAATGTGGTTTTCCAGAACATCTTTGCGTTCTTCTCTACTATATCAAGCACAATGTTTTCTTGGCATAATCTTCTAAACACTCATTTAAATTGGATAATTTCAACCATGTTATTCATTTTTTATGTGGAACAGTGCAGGACTGTAAATCAAATCTAATCCGATATAATCGTTTTAGTTCCAGCATCATACATTTCAGAAAAAACAACAACAAAAAAAAACTGATGGACTGTTTTTTGTGCATATACAACATTTGGCTACTATAATATAATTGTGATAAATGTCATATTGTGTCAGGATCGAAGGATTCTAATGCATAGTGCATAGTTCATAAATAGTAATCCCAAATGAAAATGTTCTGTGAAACCCAATTGGTTTTTATTAAGTAGCCTTTTTGTAATAACCTATTCTATACAGCGTCTTCAGAAATTTATGGTCTGCCAAAAAAGGTCCATGTGATTTGCAATACTCCAAGTGTTCTGGAGCCATATGGTTGGCACAGACCAGTATTTATTTTTTTACATAAAATGTATATCAAATTTACTAATAACTCTCCAGTGAGAAGTTAACTCAAGAACTGCTGCAACTAAACTGTGTTGTGTAAAAAACTGGACCTATCCGATTTGTGAGTGTCAGGTTTGGTTCCAAAGCTGAACTACTTTTGTAGGACTTTTTGACCTTTTTGGAGTTCAAAGTAGTTTGTGCAACAAGATTGATTGATTTGCACAGCAGCATAAAAGCCATACAGGTTTAAGGACGAGTGAACAGTTACTGTTGTTGGGTGAACGATTTCTTTTAAATTAGGTAGGTAGTTCTTGAATGAACAGCCGCTGTTCTTTACACCCACAGAGCTACAGAGATTCCAACATCTGAAATTCTGAGAAGTATACGCCCACATCTTCTTGGATTCATTCTCATCACTGTCAGCATGTTCTTCAAACCCACCTAAGCTTTGCAGGAAGCAAATTAAACACGTCTCCTCATTCAACGCCCTCAAAGTAATCAAACCCTCAAGTGAAGAACATTTGATCTGGACTTGGTCTAGATTATCAACTACAGCCAATTCTTTAGGAAACACAGTGCAGACCAAGCCCACCTGCTGATAATCACCTGCCAGACCAGCTCCTAGCTTGACGAATGCTACATCTGGGAATCCCGTAGCCATAATTGATGTGTTAACAATTGGAAGACTGGGAGAATCCTGCTGTAAGTAATGGGTATCCTCCCACAGGGCTTCTTGTAATTGAAAGGTACAGCTGGACTCCTAATACTTCATATTCTGTTGGCTTCGGAAAACAGCAACAAAGGCACAACCATGAAGCGAGGGCTATGTTTGTTTCCTGAGTGGGAAAAAAATCAGCAGTGAGGTGTCATTGCAAGCATGATGAATTGCAGTGTGGTTATGTAGTTTGAAATGCTCTAGCCAACTATTATCAAATGAGGAAATTGTGGAAAACACTGACAAGGAGGCTAGAAACACAGAACGTATACCACGTCATTCATAATCAAGATGTTAACTGTATGGAACAAAAAATGAATAGTCTACCAAGTAAAACGAACCAGTTCAGTCAAAGTGTTTATGTGGATTGCCTATCCTGTACTGTAAAAGGAAAGGACGTGACATGTGGCCAGGTGCAGTTTCCCATACTAGGAATTTGTGCTCTGCATTTAACCCATCCGAGTGTGCACACACAGCAGTGAGAACAACCACACACACACTGTGAACACACACACCCAGAGCAGCGCTGGATATTCACTCCCACAATCCCTGCCAGACCTGGGACTCGAACCCGTGACCTTCGGGTTAAAGTGCCAACTAAACTGCGTGGTCTTCCTTTATGAAAAATGTGCAAAGACATTAAAAGTTTGCTTGTAATTTAAGACCATTTCTGCCTAATAGTATGAGAAAGGTATATAACATACCAATAAGGCAGTGCTGTTTTTACGGCTTTGTTTTAGTTGAACCACTTTGAACTTTGGCTAAATAAATGAGCTCTCTTTGTTTTGGCAGGCTATGTCGGTAGCACTGTAATGGTTTATAATTCCATGCAATAAACGGCAATTATCATGATCACTTCTGCAGTGTGCCTGGGATATTAGTGCGGTGTGTGTATAGCAGCAACAAGTGATTATGCTGACAGAGAGACGGAGGGACAGAGGCAATAAGAATTTCCATGGAAGGAGTTGGTGAAATGTTTTGAGAGGGAACACCATCTAGCCGTATGAGCGTGTACGGTCTCGTGCGCAGAGAGACGGCAAAGGAACACTACTGGAAGACAAGCCCGAGACTCCGTCACGTAGTCTGAGAAACGGCTGTTGCGCAAAGCGAAAAGCCAGTTTTGTTCTAGGAAAATATTTGTCATTCAAGTAGTTTCCAGTGTATTATTGCTTCACAATTATGTCATTTCAAATATTAGTGCCAGGCTGGGGATAACACTGTGTTGATATAAACAAACTGTTACTTTCGCAGCAGTCAAGGGTCATTATTCGGAAGTTTATAGAGTCATGACTTCACATATCTATACTCAACATTTATACATAGATGAAACCTTGTCGTGATGCCTAGCACTGTGAAACTAGCAAGTCCTTAATCTTATAGGATAGTTTTTTCTTGGTTCTTCTCAATGTTTTTGTTTTCTGTCACACACTTATGTCCAACTCATGAATCGGTCACTCTTTTGGAAGGATCCTTTGGGTTACAAGTGTTTTGTACTATTTCAATATTGAATTAACGTTCAACTTATACTTGCAAAATGACTATTATGATGCAGAAGATGGGGTTTAAAGCGAGTATGGAGTGGAGCAACACCAATTTCCCTGCCCCATTCAAAGTATCCTGTAATCACACAGCTGCAGCTCCACTCTGGGTTTTTGGATTTCCTTGAATAGAAAAAGAAAGAAAAAAAGCTATTCTGTGTTGTTCATGAATATTAATTATTGCTTCGTCCTTTATTTATTTAAATACAATGGAAGTCTTGGCACGAGACAATTCAATATATAGAATGAAAAACTAGCTATACTTGAAGAAAAGTCTTGTTTATTAAAACAAACATTAGCCTGTTAACATGTGTTTTGCACGTGATGGAAAAGTTTCAGAGTGATCTTTGGAGCAAAAAAAAAAACAGACACTCAGACTTAACAGAAAAAAGTGCCTGAATTCCACTCTGCATCACTCACATACTCTGGTCATCATCAAATGATCTGTGTAACACACTTTTTGAGGTGTGATTGAAGTGTTTTTCCCATAAAAAGACTGTATAAAGATGCCTGGTTTTTACACTTTTTTACATTTCTAAAACTTTTACTTGAAGATTACCATGTTGTAACTTCAAACCAATAATAATATGCTGGGAGATTTGAAAACTGATGCTTTTGAATGCTCTCTTAGAGATAGAGTGAGTAGATCAATCAATCTCCGAGTAGACCCGTCGCTCCTCGACATCGAGAGGAGCCAGCTGAGGTGGCTCGGGCATCTGTTCTGGATGCCTCCCGGGGGAGGTGTTCCGGGCTTGTCCCACTGGGAGCAGACCTCGGGGAAGGCCTAGGACATGCTGGATGTCTCTCAGCTGGCCTGGGAACGCCTTCTATGCAGAAGAAGATGGATGGATGGATGCTTTTGAACGTTAGCATCACACATATCCAGCTTCGTATTTATGGGTTTACATAGACAATAGGTTTGATCAATAGCTCATGGAGTGTGAAGACGTACTTAAGAGCTGAGGAGCTACGGTTCAATAAAAAAAGTTGAAATAGCACATTTGCATCAACAAAGCAGTTTTTATATCAGTTTTTTGCATTTGTTAACACTATTGAGTAGGTTTAGGGCATATTTCCAACATTACAGAGCATTAACTTTTAGTGGCAGTCCCCAGATATACATACCTAAAGCAACGTAATCAAACACAACTATATGTACCTATATCAACATAATTAAAATGAGTTCACGTCGAATTCACATGAATCTGTGTTTTAGCACCATCCAGTGGATATTTTTCTTTAAAACTGAGGTGAAACATGCAGTAAGGTATGTAAAAATGGTGTTGCACAAAAGTCCACAGAGGTACATATTTTTATGAGACCATGTTGTCAAAATTAGATAAACCTAGAAACGTTTGGTTGTTCACGTGTAGTAATACTGTATATTAGCTAATGAATACAATAAGGTTCATATATATATATAAATTCTCAATTTAATAATTTCAGTATTTCAAATGCATCTAACAAGCATATTCTGAAGTAAGAAAACAAACCTTATGCACTTGTCACTAGGACTACAGGTGCCATATTGAGCTTTAAGGTATTCTGTCAAATTCAGTTCTTAACCTCCCATCATCCAAATGCACATAACCTGTTACACAACAACCAGTCGAGATAGAGAGAGACAATTGTGCTTAGATATTAATTTTCCATTTTTATTATAAACAGCATTTGTTGAAAATAAAATTGAGCGATGTGCAGATGATTTTTGAAACTACATATACATTTGTTCCTATTATAATATATGCAAAATCTATTTGTATGTTTAATGAACCTCGAATGAAAAGTTCTTGTTACAGCTCAGCAGTTTTCAATGTTGAATCAATTGTTCAGTCTTTTGATGGACATATTTCAGTTTTATATTTACATTAATTATCATTCATGTCACAATTTCACTTTCCAATCCTTCCGCCATAATACTATACACACGCCACTGTCTGACCTTCGAGGTGCTTTTACTGGCGTCCTCTAGACCTCTGAGTTGCCCGTTGAGGTGAACGGTGGGCTGTTTGTAGAGGTGCCTGCTGAGGTTCTTGTCGTGGTTGTGCATTAGAAGTAGCATTGAGTAAGGCACACCCAGATGTCAGACAGACCCCAGGAACTCCACGTAGACCAAAATGACCCCTCAAACCAGGCTGGCCAACATGGCCTCTCTCGCCCATCCGCCCAGGATGCCCATCAAATGCCTGGCCAGGTCGCCCACGCTGACCTAGTTATGATATGTGAAAAATAAGCAATAAATAAAATGTTGCATAGACTAGTAATGTGCCAGTGAGAGTCGCATTAGATCTCAGATGATGTTTGTGCGGTAGAAGAGGCGAATTCTTATTTATTGTTATGTTACCCTTTGGTCCCTGCTCTCCAATGTGGCCAGGAAGGCCATAGCCTTTAGCTCCCTTGTCTCCTGGTTCTCCCCTGTCACCTGTGGCAAACACATTTCACCGTTTTATGAGAAGATATTTTAATGAAGACAAATAAATGTTGGTGGTAGTTATCATCAGAATAATCTAGTCATTTCATCCACTTTAGTGGCATTACATGTTATATTTTTAACAGCAGAAATTCAATCCTCAAGAATCAGGATATCATGACGCAACTAAAAACATTTCATGATGAACATAAATGATTACTTTACTTTTTGTCACGTGATTCATTCATGAATGAGCCTTTATACTGGTTGTTTATACTAATTAGTATTGTGTGTGCTGAGGTCATTCCTGAGTAAATGTGTAAAGTGAAAGTAATGGCTTGTCATTCATAACAGAAAAGCCTCTACCAAGCTTTTGACATGAAATGCAGTACAAGAGCTACTGCTGATTAGCTTGTGCTAATTGAAGAGGTAATCATTTAAAATATGAAGAAAAATATATATATATATATATATTTTTTTTTACATTTTAAATAGTTTTTGGCCGATACCATAATTGTGTGTCTGCAGTATGTGTATGTAACCACTTTATCGTGGTAAAAATGCATGCACTGTTTATTTTCTCAGTCTCTGTCATGACAACTCTCATAGAGATTGGCATGGAAATTGATGAAAATTGACATTGAATTTTCATACTATACTTTTATATTATTTGATTCTGTCACAACGAGGTAATATCATTGGCAGGTTTTCTTTAAATACTTTGATCTATTCCTCGGTTGCACCTGTATACTCATTTGACTCAATAAAGCAGTTTGGCAGAGGAGTCTGCACATCTGCTCATGTTTAATAAAGCTATTACTTTTCTTCTGCTGACGCTTGCAGACTAACATTGCTTAAGGACACATGCGCTGATTTGTATTTATTTCATGACACATCCCATTCCAGAAGACAACAGTTCCTTGTGAAGATGAATCCGTCATATGGGCTGCTAAGTTTTCCCGCTGAGAAGTATTTATTATGCTGGTTCACTGTGCATGAACACAGCCAAGAAGAGCAATACAGGCAGATAACCCTCCATAGCATTATTGCTTCTTGACACATTCTTCATTTTGTAACCTGTGCAACTGCATTTGTTGATGTGAAGGAACCAACATGCTGGACCACCTATGTATTGGTACGTGTCCAATAAGCTACTGTTTGGATTTCAATGTGAAAATGGTTTACCTAGTGAGCCCTGTCTTCCTTGGTCACCGGGTTCTCCGTAGAATCCCTGCTGCCCGATTTCTCCTTTAAGACCATCAATGCCAGGATCACCCTATTATATTGCAGAAATAACAAATTAGTTATTTTTAGCAATCAGAGTGTGTAAATTATGGTCATGAATGTTTCCTTTTTTTATTTCTTTGCTATGCCGATCCTCAAAACCTCTTTGTGCAGTTTATTTAAATTTTTTTCACAACCTTCAATTTTACAACCTTTTACGTTTTACATGTTTGAATTTGAGGCTCTGTGAACTTTTATTCGCCTTTGGGCCTCTTGAGTGAATATGTTCGAGAAGTCTGAAAAAAAGATCTGCTTGAGAAATATGGAAAGGCTTTCCACTCCAGTGAAGGTGGGATTCACTCCAAAAACCATTCAACACAGAGCAAGTGCCTCGTCTGTGACTTCCTATTTGTCTTCACGGGGACTTGGAAATTCTGAATGTTTTAATTCCAACCTATACTGCCAAACACTGCTGCACGATCTCCAGAGGCCTTCACACTATGTACATATCAGACTTGACCTAGAAGAAAGTTGATGTATGGGCCATGTTCTTCCTCGGTTTACTATGGCAAAGATAGGTTTAACATGTGCAAGCTGTGATGTCTAAAACAAACCACGTCTAAACGCCTTTTGTTTCCAAGGCCAAGCTAAATTAATACTGTTCCAAGATTGTTGTGAGCTTATTCTTCTCGAAGGCGGGTAACTTACGGGAGGTCCAGGTGGTCCTTTTGGTCCTGGGGGACCTGGAGCACCCATTGGCACGTCTCCATAGAGTGGACACACGGCCGCACAAGTCCTCTTCACCGAGTTGGCAAACGTGGACATCTGCTCCAGCACCACCCTCTTGCAGACCTCGATAACATGTTGAGCAGGAAGAGTGGGGCCCTAAGAAAGAGATCATTACCACTGAAACATGGAGCTCAGATCAGAGCACTTCTCGTCCGTGGTAATCTGGAAACGGGTGGCTGTGTAATGAAGGAGAAACACATACAGCCAACAATACTTCACCAGCCTCATTATGGATTTACAGCCACGCTAAATGAAAACCTTGCCCTGAGCTGCAGAGAAAGCCGCACTAATGAGAAAGCGTTTACTAGCGATCTTGACACCAAAATGGTTACCACATATTTCATGCATGCTATGCCAATCGCCACAAGGGCTGAATCCCCCAGAAGCTTTGAAGGTTTTGTCTGAAGGTGATGCTTGTTAGTCAGCCGGGGAAATGCAAACGAGAACACTTAAACAAACCTGTAAAACAAGACATTAATTTAGGCTGAGGTAAGGAGGAAAGCAGGTTGAATTTCAGCTTTCTTAAGGACCTTTACTTATGCACACCCTCCGTTGCTTAAGGGCCATAACGCAAAGTCCGTCAGGCAGGTGGAAGCATTTTTGGCAACATGTGCATATAATAGGAATGGAAACACAGTAGCTTCTACTATATCTGTTAAGATAAAAGAAGTGTATTGATACATAATAATATGTTTGGTCAGAGAACTGCATACTACGATCATTCTGTTTCAACCAATTATGATATTGTAATGCATTGCAGTGTTTTGTAACATGACATATCACAATGTGGTGGGGTGGTGATACCCAGCCCAGCTGTTTTAGTAACATATCTAAAATCACCAAAGGTTGCAGGTTTAATTGGGCCTAAAAAAGATATCCTTTGGTTCCATTGGTGAACTGAAAGGGATGAGACTTTCTTGTCAAGTTTCTCTCTCCTCAAAGCAAGCAAAAGGAGGAAGGTTAGTTATGTGTTGTGAGTTGGATTCTCAGACTTACTGGTGGACCTGGTGGGCCCTGAAAGCCCACTGGACCACCGTCTCCTCTCACTCCCTTGGAGCCTACACGGCCTTTTCTACCCAGATCTCCAGCGGGGCCTCGCTTTCCTCTACTTCCCTGTTGCCCTGGCACACCGGCGTCTCCTGCCTGGAAAACAAACAAATACAAACACACCCATAAACAAGCAAATTCACTTTTATACTGTGTACATATTTCTGAGCGATATCTCGACAGAACGTCTGGAAAGAAATACGACATGGAACTCAAACAATACGCTGATGTGGCAATTGGTAGCAAACCAGCTTTGTGAATGTAATCCAACTACATTGCTGCTGCTGTTGTGGACAGACCAGACCCATCGCTGCTAATGCTTAGAGGTCGTCTCAATGGTGTTAATTAAGCAGAAATGTGAACAATCTCTGAGACGGTCTTACCCTGCCTTTAGGTCCTTTGACTCCCTTTGCACCCTGTGGAAACAATGTGGCGTTGTGAGAAACTAGAACCATATGATAATGGAAATGTGTCAACAGGAAATGAAATGCATTTGAGTCAACAACTACCTTCTCCCCTTTGCTTCCCTGGACCCCTGGAATGCCGGTGTCACCCTGGAAGATACAGAAGCAACATTTGCGACGGATCCAAGAAATGTGATTTGCAGTTTGAAATTAGTTGCAAGAGGAAACCCTGAAATGATGGTGATGCTTTTCATCACTTTGCGTTTGTGTGAAAAGAGAGCTGTAAAACTCAGAGGAAAACCATTTGCTGTAATGTGTCCTAATCGGAAAATTGCCCTGGAATTTCACACATTAGTCTGAGATCTAATTTTGTGCACTCCGGCTCTCAACTGCTCTACAGACGCTCTACACAACGAACATGATGTTCCAAGTGTTTGCTACAATGTTCCTGCTACCAATGGCTATATTTTTTTTGTAATTCTTTCTGGATGGGTGCACATTTGAATTCTAGACCGAGGGTCCCATTTCCTTCACTAAAATGAATAGTATTTTCCATTTTCTAACTTTTGTATGCTTTCCATTTTCTAACCATGTATATTACATTACATAACATGTTAATACAACATCAGGCTGTTACCTTGATAGTTCAGCTTTCACAAAGTATGTTCTGGTAAATGTGTCTTTACAGCAGTTAACAGTCACCTGTGCTTATGGCGAAAACTTAACCGTTTAGATAACAGATGGGACCGAGGGAAGAGATGTGTTTCTTTTACTATCTGACACTAGAGTCACTAGAGTGAATATTAGATTGTTTTCAAATATGTCGATGAAAAGCCTGCAGTGGCACGTTTAAATGAAGTGTGGAGATCTCTCCAGATGTTTAGATATCAGCAGAGGGCTGATGCTGGAATGAGAACAGAGCACCCAGCAGTTTCAGTCTAACACACTTTGTAGTGTGACTGCACTCAGAGCCAAGTTACTGTACAAGCGGCCAAAAACTGCTGCGCTAACCAGTGAAGAGCTGCGCTGCTCAGACATGACTCCAGCGCGAAAACATGTTCTGTGCTTTCAGATGACGGCGGGTGTGTTCTGGCTTTTCTCCATTCACTTTTTTTTGTGAATGGGTGAGTTCACCCCCCCCCCCTTCTCAAGAGGATATTGCAGCAGTTTGTCAAGGATTAAACAAATCTGATGACACGTTGTATTAGTATACTTTCACAAGTGTTTAAATGGTTGTCCATCACATCAGATGGTGTGCTGGTCATGCTGGACATGCTCATAGCACGCTGATTCAACATGCCAAAAAGAAAATGTGGGATCCTGGGATATCTGGCTACACTAAGCCAATACTGACACATGATCTTATACATCTGCAGTGATCCCTCTATAAAGTTTTCTACATGACAGAAATATGTTAGATTTACAAGACAAGGATTTATAGGAGATGATTTACATCACACCTTGTCCCTAGCCATAATATGAGAATATATAATGAGAAATTCGTTATTCATAATTTAGTGGAGATCATTACCTTGGGGCCTGGTCTGCCGGGTATTCCCATGTGCCCCTATGAAGACATGGCATGTTTTAGCATTTTGGAGGGTATTTTTATTTCAAAAGCTTTGGAATATAGCTCACCGTTCTTCCAGGGGGCCCAATAAATCCTGGTCTTCCTGGCTTTGCAGCAGAGCCCTTGTAACCTTGCGGCCCCTGGAGATTGTAGCACTTTATAAATCTACCAGAAGGCTGGGTGTAATTTTATGTCATAAAAGTCCAAGGTAAAATATTAAGGTGGTATTTACAAAAGTCACAGTGCAGTGGTCATTTCTTCACACAAGCACTTACTGTTAGTCCAGGAGGGCCCATTTCCCCCAGAGGCCCTTGTTCGCCTTTTTCACCCTGTGAAAAATATTCAAGCATGTTACATAATCACACACACAACTACACCCTATCAGACAGATGCTTCTGTAGAGATATGATTGATAAAGGACTCTTTTGATTTCCTTAGATCATTTTGGTCCCCAATAATTCTTTTGAAATTTTCAGTGTATTTAATTTAAACGTATACATCACCAATAAACAAACTATATTCCAGCAGAGTAAGTGAAGAACTGATTTGATAGTTTAAGTTCTTTGTTACTACTGTAGCTACATCAAATCCAGGCTTACAGCTCGCAACTGAAACAATTTTGTTGTGGTGCTATACATTTAGTAGCTAAATAGCAGTGTAAAAATACAACTACATGTCAATAAGAGTTGGGTTACCCTTTCACCAAATTGTCCTCGTCTTCCCTCAGGTCCCTGCGCTCCTTGATAAGCCTGCATGTGGTAATACCATGAGGTTAAAAGCAAACTAGTGGGCATGAAATAAAGTTCAGCTGAAAGGTCAATCTGTACCTCAATCCCAGGGTCTCCATCTCGCCCTGGCAAACCTGGATCACCAACTATACCCTGACATATTCAAAAGAACCAACACCAGACATTCAGCTCATTGGTCAACACAATATTTGTCTGATTGACAAGTAACCGACCTTTTCCCCTATTCCACCAACTTTTCCTTTTGGGCCTTGGATACCCTGTGAAGGGTAAAAAAGATATTTACTGTATGCGCCATCAGTGTTTCTAGCATCCATCTGACTGTTTAAAGCAGCATGATTTTGCGAAACTAGAATACCTACTGGCTTTCCCTTTTCCCCAGGTGTTCCTGGTTCACCGGGATCTCCCACAATTCCCTGTCACCGAGGAGAGAAAGAATATAAACAAGCAGACAAATTCCCATGACATTGGTATGTAAAAAAAAAAAAGGCCAGCTTTGCTGCTTGTGGTGACAACAGATTATATATGGCAGGATGTCCACCAAGTTTTGTATGTGATCTTAGAAATATTGAATTGAGCTTTAATTTTCCCCAAACCACCACATTTTTCAAAGCTGGCATTTGTAAACAATTTTGTTGATGTTCAAATTGTTTCATTCCTCTTCAAACCCCAAAAGATCAGGAATTTCAGACTTGTGGTGTTTCCCTGAGGCATTGCATTTCTTTTACCGGCCTGTAATGTTTACAAAATAATAATAACAATCCTAATAACTTATAATAAATTATTTTGTTCATTTACAAAGTTTTCCTTTTGATTTTAGGATAGAAATACAACCCACAGAGTCCTTAAACCTTTCACTTTGACCTCCATGAATACAGAAACATGCACATGCATAAATGATCCAAGGAGGTGTCAGATTTTAAATTTAAGATCACTCCATTGGTTTTAGCATCCCCAGTGTGTTTTTATACCTGCCGACCCCGTGGTCCTCGAGATCCTTCGGCTCCGGTTAAGCCTTCGTTTCCCTGTTCCAAGAAGGAATGGGAATTGTGAGATTTCCAACTAAACGCAGCAACAAATGTTTTAGAGACAATAACAAACCAGAGCGAGGGAGAAAGCATACCTTCACTCCCCGATAGCCCACAATCCCCTCGTATCCCCGTTCTCCTGCTGCACCCTGGGAGATGTGGTGGGGAGCGAATGAGTCATTCATATCCCCAATAACGCAATCCATCTCACATATATTTTATCGAAGCAAAGTGTTTTCCAAAAGAACTTACAACTTCCCCCTGCTGGCCAGTCTCGCCCCTCTCTCCAGGTGACCCTCGCACTCCCTTTGATAAGATACACAACATAACACGTACATAATGATGTGCTCAAGCTATGATACAGCGCATCATGTCTTTGTGTATCTTAAAATGTGGTTACTGCAAAAAATATTGCAAGGTACAAGCAGGTTGCATACAGAGGTAATCAGAGGTAGTAGACTACAATAATGCTGTTTTTACCTTATGACCTGAAGCTCCTTTGAGCCCTTTCAGGCCTTTAGATCCTCTGTCGCCCTGTGCGATAAAATATGATTTGTTATTGTAAACCTTTTGGATGCAAAGCTGCAAAGACATCAAAATAGAGCTCAGCTCTTGGGTGATGTATTACCTCCTGGCCTCGAGGTCCTCTCATGCCCTTTTCTCCCTTGATGCCATCTTCACCCTGTGGAACGTGAGTTAACCGTTGATTGGATCTGTACAGTAATGCCAATCACGGGACTGTACAATGAAGCCACTCACCTTAGGCCCAGGTTCTCCTATATGTCCATAATCTCCAGTGTTCCCACGTATCCCCTGCAACAAGAAGTTATGCTTGCAAGATTGCTTGTAATTGTAAATAATATGTAACAACAACAACAACAACAGATGCAGACTTTAATTGGCCAATAATGTTGGCCAGTGACATAAAGAACTTGGTTTACGGTGCTGGAAAAAGGCAGCATGTATTCCACTATATGACAGCCTGGAGCAACAGAACGGCTGGAAATGGTTCCCTCCATGTTGGTATAAAAATGCACTTGACCAAACAGGATCCTTAGTCACACAACTGGACAACTGCCAGTAGCTTCAACGGTTATAAAAACAAAAAAAGGGCAAATAGTGGAAATCTAAACTGCATTTGCACTAAAAATATATTGCAACATTGGATTAACAACATGATTTTATGCTTCAGAACAGTTGTTCTTGCATAACAGAAATCTATTGTAAAATGTGGCCTGATTGTGTAATATATCTTCCTTTTTTACATTTGTGAGCTATCATCAAGTGCCCTGTTATTTGCACTTATCATAATTTATAATTCTCTGGAATTCATTTAAAGGGTTAGTTCACCCAAAAATAAAACTTCTCTCATTAATTACTTACCCTTACGACCTCAGTTTATCCTTGGCGGACAAATGAAGATATTTTTGATGAAATCTTAGAGCTATCTGACCCTGTATAGACAGCAATGGAAATACCACGTTCAAGACCAGGACATTGCTAAAACAGTCCATGTGACATCAGTAGTTCAACTCTAATTTTATGAAGCTACTAAAATACTTTATTTGTGCGCAAAAACAACAAAAATAACAACTTTGTTCAACAATTACAAGGACGCAAATAGCTTGACAGCGCTGTATGTTGGTGTGCTGCTCACAAAGCTATCATTACCATGCCAACATTTGAACTATTTTTTAACAAGTAATTTCTGGAGGTTGAAAGTGGTACCCTTCTCACTCCCAAGTCGTCACATTTTGACGCTTCGTGAAGACCCCTTTGCGTCGCATTTTGACGATCAGGGTACCCC
>JAUCMS010000013.1:170563-181663 GCA_032357445.1 Enteromius radiatus | reverse complement strand
TATATCTTTTAATTATGCCGATAAAATTATAAAAAATATCACCATATTGATGCTAAGGGAACAACTGAGGACCCTTCACGTCAAAAAGTGACGAAAAAGGGGTACCCTGATTGTCAAAATGCGACGCAAAGGGGTCTTCACGAAGTGTCAAAATGTGACGACTTGGGAGTGAGAATGTGTTGAAAAGATACATCATCTTGCGCATTTGGAATGACACGAGGGTGAGTCAATAACGATAGAATTTTCTATTTTTATTTGAACTACACAGTGAAATGCGTTAACTAGAGCTGAGACGCTCCTATTTGACACTAGATATGTAAGTGCAAGCAATGCATATTTCACTTCATGGCGAGGCGATCCATCACCACATACTGTAGCAGAAGCAGAGAAGAAGTGGCAGCACTGCAATCATTTCTGACTTAGAAGTTAGAAGACACACTATTGTCGACAACAACACAAAAAGCATGTTAAACCTATTTGAATGATATGCATTGCTTAAGTTGTTTGTTTTTTAGCTTAAACTGTACTGCACAACATGTTATATTGTTAATGTATTGTATGGTTACATGCAACACCATTGCATCAGAACGTTATTGTGATTGTAAAGAAATGCACTTGACCTGTTTCCTTCAAACGCTGAAAGTATGAAAGCACAGTGTGTGCTGCGTCTGCTCTGCTTACATTTCTAGCAGTCTTGTTCACACACTCCCCATCGGTCTCCATATTCTGTCACTGCTCTCTTGCATAATGTTGATCTCTGCTCAACTTTCTCACATTGAAGCTGCTTTGCTCAAATGACTTGCCATTATCAAAAGCAAGCGGCTCCCTCAGTACATTAAGTTCTGCTCTGCAGCCACATTGTGCAATTAGTGGAGTACTGTAACCTCTGGGAAAAGGGGTTCACAAAACACAAGTAAAGACTTTTACAAACTCGTCCTGGCACAGAAGAGACCACACACGAAAGCAGATGTGCAGTGTGTTTGCAGGGGAAATGCACTCAGTAGCCCCCAGCAGGAAGGCAGTAAACACTAAGTTGCCCCCTCTGCTGCTTATATCATCAGATCCACTCTCGATCCCTGACCGTACTGGATTACCAACGGTGTGGGCGTGTATCTGGCTGGGAGATTGTAGGAAGAAAAGACGGATAGAGCATGTGTGTTTTTGGAAAGAGAGGATAGATTCTATGACCGATGTACAGAAGCATCTTCGATGTTAATACTTGAAAAGGAGCTCCGCCACATGCTGCCGGGGCTGACTTTTAAAGATATTATTCTAGCACACCACAGAGAACTGGACTCAGATCAAAGAGGTAAATTAGTCGTAACTCTGGGGTGGAAAGAATCAAGTTTACCGCCCAAGGTCGCTCACGAACATGAACTGTGCTTACATAGCCCAAATGTATACTAGTAATTGGATCCTGATGCGCTATGCCATGTCCTTTAATTAAGCTGATCGGCAGACATTGTCCTGTATATTTGCAAGGCCTGTTTAGACTCTAATGGCTTTGCTCCCTTGAGTTTGACTCAGAGACTGATTTTTCCGTTTATTTATTTATACTACTGCAACTCAAAAGCAAATGGGTTTAGGGTAAATATAACGATTCTGGAAGCATTTTAAATAATTTATTCACATTACGCATGGCGTCCAGGAACGCTTCTGACAGACTGCAACAATAAGGTTCCGGAAGTAAAAATACTATTATTTTTTAGTTCTGCGATGGTAACGTAAACCTATCAAGAACTACCATAAAGGCCAGCAGAGAAGAGCATTAAGGATTGAGTTTAACACTTAATTTGTTTGCGATTAGTTATGAGTGAAAGCACAACAAGCTTGTGCTGCTTCTGCATTCAGAGAATGTGGGAACTTGGCATTAACATTGTCAACAATGATATTTTTATGTCTATCTCACCATGTTGCTGAACTCATGAGATGAAAAATAGCATCACTGAATAACACGTTCGTTCATGTATTGTGCAAATCTGCTTTCATGCATGAAAGTGCAAATGTGTCGAGTCAGAAAGTTGTAGGTTTTACTTTGTGTGATGTTCACTTAACAAAATATACATTTGAAATCCAGCCATTAAGACATTAAAGATATCCAAAAGTCCGATTGTAATCAGATTTCAAACAACATGGATGTGGTGTGGATCGGATTTGTAAAATTGGGGTTTTGTGCGGTTCAGGCTAAAAACAGCTAAAGGGATTTGTCCCATATAGTGCATGCCAAAAAATGCTTGCTTGTTGTCTGAACAAGGCCAAGAAGTGCTTAGAAACCTTCCCAGAAAACTAGAGATGGTCGAAACAGCTCCAGCCTATCACTGACAGTAATTACGGCTGCTGTCAGTAAATAAAAATCTAGCACAGGATGCTCTGCTGAATGAGGCAAGCCACAGTGTTTACCATTTTCTCGAAGCTAGACCTGACTCTTGTTTCCATCATGCTGTACTTCAGTAATGCTCCTACTGCCATTTTCCACAACTTCACTTCCCAGACAGGATCAATTCCAGGTTAATTCCCTCTCTCCTTCATCTCTTCTTTCAATCCTATTTGCATGCTTCCATTCCTGACAGTGAATGTTTGTCCATTAATACCCTCTCATTAAACTCAAATGTCCAGCGACTAGTGTTTGTTGTTTGTCCAACTCAAACACAGCAGAGTCCCACACTACGGTGAGAGATTTCAGACTGAACTCTTACCCAGTTTCCCACTCTGCCTGGGTCTCCCGTATTCCCTGGCAGGCCTCTGTGACCCTACGGAAGAAGGACACACTTGTAGAGATTGCATAGCAGACTTGATCAATTAGGAAGAGAGAAGCGAGGTTTTGGGCACCTTGGGTCCTGGGCGTCCCTGGACACCCGGCTGTCCGTGTACACATTTACAGGTGGCTCTTCCTCTTCCAGCAGTTAAGCCAATCTCAGCATATCCTCCGCACTGTTGAGAAACGAGCGGATGAGAACAGGCCTCCGACCAGCTGACAGCTCATGTGGAAGAGGGCGAGAGCCCACACACGGGGCAGCTGACTCACCACACTGGACAGCTCACAACAGCCTTCAGAGTATGCCTGATCCGCATCACAGGACACCTCCATCTTTTGCAGATCCACCTGCACAAGCACAGAGGTTCAATGTATAGTTTAACAATGTTCTTTTACTTGGAAGATATACTTGAATTTATGCTTACCTAAAATAATCTGAGAATTGATTGAATCTAGACTTGATTAAATGAGGAAGCAGGTCATCACAAATGGCAAAATCTTCCGTTTTTTTTTTTTCTAAAAGCCTTTCAGTTTTACTCTCGATTCTCATTTGCTACTTCACAACTTAACATGTTTTCAGTAGGTTATGAGATCAATAATTTTATCATTAATAAAACAAAACAAAAAAAAATAGTTTGCTACTTTGTATCGAAGATAATTATTTTTTTTCTGCAAAATATCACCTTTTGCATTGCACAGGATTCATTGGAACGTAAATGATGACAGCATGTCCACTCGGCAGTACTCTGTCCCTGGTACTCACCGAAACTGAGCGGTCACCTACAGCCCTCTTCACGATGGAGGTAAAACCTTGGCGGATCACAGGCCGTGGCTCATCCAAAGGCTCCACGCTGACCTCCTCACAGTCCACCAGCAGCTTCACATGCTCTCCTTTCACACTCAGTGCCAGCTTGTGCCACTCACCGTCAAAGAGTTTTTCCACCCTCTCAAAGGTCCGCAGCATCTGCGTGCCTCGTGGGCTTGTGTAGAAGAAATCCAGGGTTTTAGTAGCACCCTGAAAACGAAGGCCCACCTGGTCCTGTCCTTTCGGATCACTGACTTGCCACAGATTCCAGGATGTTTTAGCTATGTCCTTGGGTACTTTGAAGGTGGCGATGACAGAGTAGTCCGATGGTAGACCGCCCGGATAGATTTCACTAGACGAAGAGATCGGTGACAGCATATGTGCAGTTCACAGGAAATGAATATTTAGTGCAAACAAAGCCAGAAAAATCAACTGCTGAACATCTCCAAATAGCATAAAGTAGTGGTGCAAATGATTCAATAAGTCCTGCTTCTGCTGAAAGAGTCACTGAAATAGGTTACACTTCATTTCGACAGTCCACTTCAGACATTCTGCTAGTAACTACATGTCAACTCATTCTCATTAGTTAGCAACTACATGTCTACTAACTCAGAGTAAAGTGTTAGGGTAGGTTTAGTAGAATAAGTTGACATATACCTGCAAGTCAGTATGTAGTGTGTTGTGGTATTAGAAGATACAGTCTACTGACTGCTAGTTGACATGTACAGTAGTTACTTAGAGTTACTTGGACTTGGACTATCAAAATGAAGTGTTACTCTTAAAAATCCCACCACTAATGCAGAAACATGCATGTGCAGAACTCACAAACACAAAACTGTTGGACAGAACCTGAGCCAATTCAAATTTATGGACTAGAACTAGCTCGTATAGAGTGGAGATGATGTATTACAATTATCAATACCATAATAATAGTAGGTAAAACAAAAAAAAATAGTCTCTTCAATGTTGAATTTAGACTGTGGCCCTGGATACTGTCATGGTAACGCCATTATCCTTCATATATAGTGGTGCTGAATTATTACCCTATTTAATACATGCTAATAGCTTGATAACTTTTAATGCATATTAGGTTTAACAGTGGACTTTTGCGCAGTGACCTTTTGTGAAGTTTTGCGTTAATCTAAACCAAATGGTCTCTGATCGTTTCCAATTCAGTTTTCTGCTCCTGTTTGTTTTTAAAGAGTACCAGTTTGTTGAAATTAGCAGTTAATGTTTCCAAGAACAATGTTCATTTACGCGCAGTGTGGGTCCACGGCTCTCTCGTTTTCCCTTTTGATGTTGTTGATCGCGTTCTGCATCCACATTTGGTGGTTGTTTTACAGTCATGTACTTCTCGTGATTATTTGGTCAAGTAGGGGATGTTAGTGGGAGGTAGTTGCGGACAGCATTGTTGGCCCACACGCACAAAAAGAAAGACCCAGCACATGCCATAACCACAGCTGACACGCAGGAACAGCTGCCGAGGCTTGAGAAAGATGTGAGAATGTAATGTCAACATTTCAGGACAATGACTGTGCCTGTTTAGGAACGGATACTTCTGTGCATGCGTGCTATATAATGCATGCGCATGCATCTGATAAAATTAAAATCAAACCCCAGATTATGGTAGTGGAAGACTCTGGGAAGCAGGAGCAGGAAATGAGGGATATTGTTTGGAGGAGAGCATGATTACGCTCAGTGGAAAAGCAGAAGGAGTGGAAAAGTATTATGTCAGAAGGATGATATAAATACCTCGTGCTCTTCTTGAGGTGGAGAGACGGGTTAATACGGTACGCTACCGTGTCAGGTTCAGACCCGTCGACCCTTCTCACCCCTCTAGACTCGGACAAGCGAAACTCTTCCAACAGGTCATATGCTAAAAATAAAAGCAAATGGGCTGCTCAGAGAAAAGGGGGAATTTCAAGGTCGATTTCACTGTGTAATATTCCAATCTCAATTTTAAAAGAAAAAATGCAACTGAAGCCAAGTTTTTCTTGATATACAATAGTCTGATGGAGTTTATGGATTTGCTTAAGCTACAAAACTCTGATGGTCTCTGACAGTCTAAATGAAAAAAAAAAAACACTGCAATGAATTAATTTAAGTCATGATTTATTCTCTAGTGATATGCACTAGAGAACAAAAAAAGGAAAGAAAACTCTAATGGAAACTTTTGGATATTTATATGGAATCTTGACGTGGAATTAAGCTGACAGATCAGTTTCCACACACACAAAAAAAAAAAGTAAGACTGACAGAGACAGAGTTCAATCTTCATCAAGCAGTCCTCCTGCACAGATGATGTACTGCTGCTCAGGAATCACTTAAACTGGTCCGTGCTTCCCTCTACTGGTCAAGAAGAGGAGCAAATATACTCTTTCATAGCAACTGTAGCTCACCTAATACCTTTCTGTCAATAGTTGCTTTCAGAATTCTTTTCAAATTTGAGGTCATTTACATTGAAGCACACATCCTAACACTAACACCAACAATGTTACGATCAGTTAGATTCTTACTTGGTAATTCCTGACATCTGACAAGGCCAAAGACAGCCAGCAGGACTGTGATAACCAGCATTTTGTTCAGAGCTGGAGCGTTTCAAATGAAGATGGTTGGAAGTTAAATGTGCCTGCAAAGGGAGAAATAGACATGTAGACCCTGTATAACTGTAATACTAAATTATATATTACATAAATGTTCACAGAAAAAACATTATTTATCACTAGAAACATTGTGTTATTAATATTTAGGTGATATTAAATTCCAAATGCATTTAAAATAAGAAGATTGCTGCTGTGAGATAACAATGGCAGCATGCAATTCACAAAATAATCCAATGCATTTACGATAAAACACACACACACACACACAATCATTTCACTGTAAGCACTCTTTTGATTTCAGACCCTGAAAACCTGGGACAGTCAGTACTGAAAAAAAAAATCAACTAATATATGCATTGATGCAACTTTCTAATACATACATAACAAATGCTGAACAATAAAGGTTTAACATGGAGATGCCATCTTCAGGAGTTCACATTTTAACTGAACTAAACAGTAGTGGCTTATACTCTTATATCTGCTATAAGCATATGTCATTTACTTACATATTATTCCGAGGCAAGTTCACTGCAGATTGTTCCTTGGCTGTTCCCGCAGTGATCATAAAGACAATTTTAAAGAAGCATCTCTGGTCCCAACGTTGACTTCAGCCTAAAGCTGCTTAGAAGAAAAGCTGATCCATGAGCTCCACTCCACCCTCGGGCCCAACAGGCCTTCATCCCTCCAGCACATTATCCTATGCAAACACTGACCTCCACATTCTTCACACAATCACTCTGCAGTCAGATATTGCTGTCGGGGGGGGTCATTTTTAGCTACTGTATGCTGGTGTGTTTATGCTCATTTTAAGTGGATAGTGATGAGTAGGCACCTTTATGCAGACTAACTCTTATTGTATGGCTGCTGCCCCAAAAAGGACTTGTTTTTTAATAGATTGTAGAATGTATTTTATTGCTTTCGCTGACAGATAAAATCATTAGCACTAATTTGAGCACTAAATGCTCCCCAAACTGCATGCTGAATGTTCAGATAGGATAGGCAGTAAACTATCTCTGTTAAGTCTACAGCAGACAGTGGATCACTGTCTAGATAGCGCGCTAGGAGACAGATGTAGTATGTCACGGATAGGCACTAGCAGAGCTCTGCAAACATTCTGCAGGCCACAAACTGACCTGCTCTTCTATACTATTGACCAGGCCTTAGTAGAAATGATTGTATTTAAATATAATATATGAGATCTATTAGAGAATGTTAGAGCAGCATTTATAACAGCAACAGAAACTATTTATCCAATAAACAGTGTTTTAATAATGTTTCATTATATAAAGGTGATCACTTACTGTGACCTATCCTCGCTTTTACATTTGTAAAGAGACACCTCTGCACCTTGTCTACTCTTAAAAGGTAGCTATTAGTACATTGTTAGACATTACAGGAGTGAAAGTATTGTGTAGCGTAGCGTTTAGTCTTAGAAATCAGGACTAAACAACTCCAGTGAGCAATTTCTGAAACACATTTTGAGAAAACAAGCACTCCTTCATTTGCCATCTTAATTTCTCCCTATACTTTTTCTAGGCTGTTGTCATTTCTCAAGTGCTGTCTGCCTTTAGAGAAAGTTGCCCAAAAAAATTCGCAACAGCTTTTCGAGTGTCGAGCAAAGTCAGTGTTTTGTTATTGTTTTATATATCCGTGATGGATTTATCACCTCTTTACAGATTTGACCTCGCTTGAATTGCCTGACTCAGGCTGTCTGCTGGGATGCTCACAGCAATCATCGTGGATCCTGTCAGTTCGTCCCTTAGGACTTGTGTAATCAACATAAAGTCATAAACCATTGGATGCGGTGGGAACGTCTTTACTGTAGTTAAGAAACAGCTGTTAATGCTTTCTGGGAAATTGGTGACATAATTAGGCCAGCCTGTATCCACATAATGAATCCCCATTTGTAGCACTGCATCTTCTTTTAAACATGGACTATGTGTTGATTCATTATTGGCCTTTTTGTCATTTGCTAACGCAGCTATAGTGTTGGTGACAGAAGATGGGAATGACTGTCAGGAACAATCAAAAGCTTTCCAGGTACGTGTTCTCCCTCAGCATCATTCTCAGCTGTATGTGTTGAGAAGGGCTCCTCGTCAATGCTCTTACTGTTAATCATCCAGACCAGGGGCCTCATTTATAAAGCGTGCGTAAGCTTAGATTTGATCATAGAGCGTGACGCATTCAAGAGATTTCTGTTTGTACATTCATTCTATGAATTGCACATACGCATACTAGAGAAATGATTGTAAGATTACATTTTATAAATGAGGCCCTTGGTTTTATCAGTCCAATATGGGCCTTAAAGGATGCAAAATTAGCTTTTTATGGTGTCTTACCTGTACTAGTGTATGGGGAAAAACAATGTACAATAATACACATCCATTCAATCCTTTTTTGAATGCACGAAAAACCTAAACAATCTCAGTTATCAAGCTGTTTAGATTTTTTGAGCACTATGACATCATAATGCTCAGGCCCCGCCCACATCCACTGACAGACAGTCTCAAATCAGCATATTTCTCTCCTCAGCCAATTGTACACTGTCTGCCACTTCACACAAGAGAGAGGTGGGGTGAGCGGATCATTGTCATTTAAAGAGGCACACAACGAAACGGGTCGCTGTGAACAGACCGGTAACATCATTGAGCAATTTTAATGTTGTGTGTATGTTGTGGACATTTTATGAAAACCCTATAGAATCATACCAGCTTATGGAAGCATTCAGTGTCCCTTTTAGGAACGGCTTCCAGCCTAGAGCAACATTCGTCTGCAGTCACACTGATGTCACTAACCTGGCCAACCTCACCAAATTCACAGATTAGTTCCTCCTCAAAAGTGCTCATTATATCAACATAGTACTTTACACTCCAGCTTTCAGAAACTGCGTAGAAAGCAGCCAGTCACATTTCATAGTAGAAGTCAACGTATCCCCTACACTTAGAATAATGAGGTGTTGTACATCATTGGGTGGAAGAACTGATTATTTAATTCTATTTATTGAACATGTTTCTTAACATACTGCAGCTGGTGACTGTGTATAAAAGCAATAAAGTGACCTATCCGCAATTTTAGTTGCTTACATAAATCTGTAACACTACAGTAAGTAATGTTAAAAATAATGGCTTTAAGAAAAATGCGTTTCATTACAATGAAAAAAAAAAAACAGAATTAAAAGGACATACTTCGAAAACAAGGAAAATACATATTTTTGAATCTATGCCAAAATATCTCATGACATAGACAGATCATATAACGATAAAGCAAACACTATTAAAAACAATATGTAAATGTTGAATGGCTAGTGATTGGTGTAGACCTTGACAAAAACCAAATCAAAATGACCCTTATTTCTCCTTGCCGTCAGGTGTTGTGCAGGACCAGGCAGCCCTATCCTATAGGAGGATGTTGAGGATTAACACCGCAGCATCTCTGACATCACATCGTCTCATCTGATTACACTCCGACACACTAACAGTAATCCACCAACATTAAAGGCCATCTGGCATCTTTACACAAGATGTTTTTGGTCCTGTTTACTGGCAAAGGGACTGCCACAGGCAACGAGACTTTAGTCTCATAAAATGTTTTATTTTCTTAAGAATTGTTCATCGCAGGCCTGAGACGTTGTTGCGTAAACATGCCTTGGTCAAAATGCGTCTTCGTTTGGATGTTTCACAGAGAGAACTTGGACAAATGGAAACAAATGAGACTTTGAAGGTTGTGTATATTGTTGAGCTTTCTGCAAGCAAATTTATTACAAAAAGTTGAGTAATTTGCATCACTCAGGCAAAAAGGAACCATAGAGTACACAGGCATGATTGCACTTAATGAATGTTTTTAGTCAGAAGGTTCTAGTCACAGTAAGGTGGCACGCGATCTGTGATTTGAGAGAAACTAACATTACTGCGGGTGCTACAGACGGTTGTTTAATATGTGAAATTTAAAGGCCATGATCAGGATTAACTGTAGTGTATGATAGCAGGGATTACAGTTGTAGTGTAGCAGTGGTATCGTATTGCCCTTTAAATGCATAACAGCAGCTTGTCATTGCACTTTAAATAGATGAATAAATAATTGTAGTGTCCTGGCAGAATACAAGGGCATATTATCTCCAACAAGCATGTCCGCTGGAGGAAACGACTGTACATTCAGCTTCTCCCTCAACGCAAACATGTGGAAAAGTGTTAGTTTACCTAACAACATACAGTCTTCTTGTGTTCGCTGACCTTTCCCAGCGATCGAACAACATATTATTGACGCAACATTCACATAAAGTACAGGACAAATACACAAAGCCATCGCATTCAACACACACACAATCCCACACATAACTTCCTTTTTCATGTTCACAACAGAATAATTTACATCTTGCTACGCTTTTTAAAAACGATAACACTTTGCAGTCCTTAGTGTCGATATACGTCAGTCCAGTCTCGGTTTAGTGTGCGCTAACCCAGTGCTGTCAGAACACAGGCCTGGAACGTCTGGACTCTTGACTATCTCTTGGTGGTCTTTGCTAGTTTGCTAGTAGGTGTGCTTCTCCGTTGGGGAGTTGGGATTTTGGAGGGTTTGCCTCCGTGTTGGCGTGAGGCTGAGCGTGGCGTCGGTCGCCCGGAGTCTGTCACCGTCTCCGACATGTCTGAGCAAACCGACTGGATGTCTGAAATATCGAAGTCTGAGGCGTCGCTGCCACGCCGACTGCTCCCTCGGCTTCCTGCTTTGCTGCCAGGCCTGCTTGGGATCTTACTCAACCCTGACGAGACAGGTCAAAGCCAATCACATCACTATGATACTGACATCCACATAATGGCACAATACTAGGGCTGGGTGATATATATCCAACGATATATTATGTGCAAAGCCGGTTCTTTGATTAGCGGTAAATCTCCATCAGCTGTTTTCAAAAGGAACGCCAGCTTATAAACAAAGCCGTA
>JAUCMS010000013.1:140333-153909 GCA_032357445.1 Enteromius radiatus | reverse complement strand
TTTTAAAAAAACAATTACAATTAAAACAATGCTTAGTGACTTTAATACATTTCTTATCATGTGAAAGCTGTTATTACATTATTAGATAAAGATTTTGTTACATTTTTAAGAAAAGGTTTATATTATGAACGTTCGTTAATATTGCACTAATATGTAATTATTATTTCTCTTTGTTGTTATATGAGTTGCTGCAATGTTGTATCCAATACACGTGCACAGAAGAACTGTTCACAATAAGATCTATAACATATATATATGGGGTGAATTTTTTTAATTGGTGCTGAGTTTCAGCCATAAGCCAGGGTAAGCTGCATGGAAATTTTTGCATATCGTGTCAAAGAGCACTGACCTTATGCTCATCTATCTGGAACATGATGGTCTCCAGGATGAGGGAGGCAGGCGAGGCCATAGTGAGGGTCTGTTCGGCCTGGGTAAGCCAGTTAATGAAATCCTGTAGTGAGTTATGGAAGTCTGTGGCTATCGCCAGGGCCTCCTCCAGTTTCACCTACAGCCAATCGAACACATCCTTTTATCTCAGATTCATGTACAGGGACAAGAGTAAGTCATTGGTAGGTTGACCTCCTGAAGAGTGCGCTAGCATGTTTGGTTGAGCGGACTGACCTGTAAACCTCAGAGTGGACTGCCTGAACAAGCTGTTTGCCTTAATGTGCAGAATAATCTACTCTGATGAAGGAAGATGGGGACGGAGGAATGTTTGTGATGTGATCAGTTTTTAGACAAATTTGTAACAAGACAAGGTAAGATACTTTTTTTTCATTTTGTAAAATACGATGATGTCTTTGTTATTTTTGGGCATTTTCCTCATGTCGCTGATAGGAAGAGGCGGATATGAGACACGGGAACTTCCCAATGATCTCATCCAGCAGTATGGCAGTATGTGACTCACCGCATGTAATGTGAAGTCTGCTTAGCATCACATATGAGGAAGTACATTTGTAAAAGCTGCAGATGTTAAAGGATGGCTTGACTATCACAGACGAGACTTGTGTGGTCAAACTTCTCTGCCAAGCCCCAGACTCAAAGAAACATTACAGTCAAGTCTGATTGGGACATTTTCTTCACTGAATATATGCTAATTTTGAATGGTTATAATTAGCTCATCAGTCACCCACCTATGTATTTTTAAGAATACAAAACTCTTGTTTTTACTGTACTTTATTTTCAATGTGCTGCCAATGCATTTTGGTCTATACTATACCACATTCACTGTAAGAGAAATATGTATACATCTTAAAATAGTCTCCTTTTGAGTGGCACAGACGTTTTGGAAAGATGATAAAGGTGGTCACTGATGACAGAAGTAGTTTTGTTTTTGTCTGAGTTAGTGGTTTACTCCACTTCAGCAACTTTTAGAGACCGCAGACAACTCTACTTTGTTCTGGAGTGATTTATAACTCACATCGGGCTTGTGCTCGAGAGAAAAAAGGATTGTTCATCTGACCACATCAAAGCACAACAGCTGACAGATCTGATATCACAGCTACATGAATATAATCAGGACTATAGCTCTGGGATCCAAACCAAAGGCCCAGCGATGCTGATGAGAATGAGTCAAACTGACAGGAAGTCTAACAGAGCAGAGTGAGCGAATCAGACTCTCACCTTCCTCTCTGCCACTTTGGCCTGAACACATTCCCACTTCTCCTGCAGGTTGTGCAGGTCCAGTTCAGTAGTGCTGTCTTGACCCTCAGGGGTCATTGCCAAAATCTGCTGCCCCCGGGTCAGAAGCTGCTTGTATATTTCCTCCTTGGCTTCCAGTGTACTGCAGAGCTCCTACAAGCACACATCATGACCTTTGTTGATTATTCAAAAAGTTACTTCTGATATCTGAGTGTAAATATATCTTTATAGATTTACAGAAATAAGAAAGTCTTTCAAATGTTTCATAAAAGACGGGACCGGGGTCTGTAAGGCTCCAAAAAATGAATGTAGTCCATAAAACTCACTCTCTATATTTCTATATTGTGCTTTTTCTGGAGCTCGATTCTGATTGCGCTTATATTTTGCATGAAAAGATGTGCTTGGAGATTTTTCATGTCATATTAAAGAGGAAAGAAAGTCATACGGGTTTGAATCATCTCGAGAAACAAACAAACAAAAAGAAACATGTGAAACAAAACTGTTCTCAATTACAAATGCATAAATCTTTTAATTACAAATGTTGAGATGTAAAATAAACACTGTGTTGGTTAGTTATAACAAGCTGGCCATCGGTGGCGGATCTGTAGCACTATTAAACACATACCAGATGGGTGTTAAGCTGCTCTCGGGCCGTGTCTGGTAAGCCTCCAAGGGCCTTTGATGCTAACAGCTGACGCTCTGTGTCTTTCAGCCACTGCTGCATGTCTTCAATCTCACCATGGAAACCTTGAGCCTGAAAACATATCCGCCAGCGTCACAACAATAGAGTCACACATTCATTACGGCCAGAGGGCCCGGAGGCTTGATTAATGAGCAGATTATTAGTCCTAAAAAAGGGCAAGTTTGTAGGAAATCTCTCAGTTTTCAGAACAATGCTGTCTGGATTCAAAATGAGTTAGCAAGACAATAAACTACTAAGTACTCCCCTGCTCTCTGTTTCACTGCAGAAAAACTTTCAATTTACTTTGTTTGGTTTTGTTTCAGGTCTATAAAACTATTGTGTATTTATTTTAAATAGAAGTAGTTTTAACAATATATACAAAAACTGTTTTTTTTTTAATAATTGAAAACCAAATTAAGAAATTTAAATTAGCAAGGATGTGTTAAATTGATAAGAAGTGATAGTCCAGATGTCTTTATGTTAAATAAATGCTGTCCTTTTTTAAAACTTTTTATTAATCAAAAAATCCTGAAAAAAGCTGCAGTTTTCCCCCCAAAAAATATTTGGCAGCACAACTGTTGGCAACATACTGTAGATAATTTTAACAATAAATCAGCATATTTGAATGATTTCTGAAAGGATCATGTGATGCTTTAGACTGGAGTAATGATGTAGAAAAATTCAGCATTGCATCACAGGGATAAATTATATTATAAAGTATATTAAAATAGAAACCATTCTTTTACATTATAATAACATTTTGCAATTGTACTACTTTTTATGTGTTTTTGTTCAAATAAATGCAATTTAAATAAATAAATAAAAAAAATTGGAACATTTTTGCTTCCTAATTTGTTTAGTCAAATTATTCCCTGCCCACCTTTCAGTGTTCACACATCAAAGCAAACTCTGAGTGAGAGCATGTGTGTGTATGGACATCTAACTCTTTACTGCTTCTCCCTCACATTCTTCAAGATTAAGAGAGGACATTTTTGGCCTCATGTTGAGAACATCATCAATCATTTGTCCATTTTAGGAAACACTCAGCCTCTGAGATTCCAGAGGGTTGCCAGGCTCCCCGGCTGGCTCCTGACCTGCAGCAGGGCACTGTCCAGAAGCTGTCGTCTCTGCTCGGTCTTCTCCAGGATAGTCCTCCAGCGCTGGTTGAGGTTCTCCAGCTTGTTTTGCAGACCTCGCGCCTCCTCTCCAGCACTGGAATCAATGAGGTCACTGCCGGCCTTGTTCACCGCCTCCACCGTGGTCTTATGGGCCAGCACATCGTTCTGCAACACCTACCGAATGGAAAGAAATGACCAGACGTGAGATGCACGGGACGTCTGAGTAGTTCTGTGGCTCACTGACCACATTTTCAAATGTTTTTCTCTGTGGCGTACATGGTGCTTTGCGAGCTCGATCTCGATGGCTTTGGGGTCGCCGCAGGCCTTCCTCTGTTCACTCAGCAGCTCTTCGGTATGAGTGAGCCAAGCCAGAAGTTCATCTAAAGCATGCTGGAACTGTCCTAGAGCCAACAGCGCTCCCTCCAGCTTGTGCTACAAGACATCAGGACACACAGCAGTCATGACAGTGATGTTAGTGAAAAATTAAGTGTTGTTATTTCTGTGCTGGGCACGTGAGTCAACCAGTGGCTGGACTTCTTTTTGATAGTTCCTTAAAAACAGCATGCATTATTCAAAAACTTGTCAAATGTGTCTCTGTTCCACAAAACCAGCCAGAAGGCTCAGTGTTTTAAAACTGAGATTTAATCATTGTCTGAAAGCTGAATACGCTTTGATGATTGATGTATGGTTTGTTTGGGTAGGATGATATTTCGCAATTATTTGAAAATCTTGAATCCACGGATACACAAATCAAATGTTGTCCAAATGACAACTTGGCAATGCATATTATTACTCCAAAATTACATTTTGACATGTTTATGGTAGGAAATTTGCTAGATTAATATAACATGATCTTTATTTAATATCCTAATGGTTTTACATTGTGTTGTTTAAGTGTTCCCTTTATTTTTCCTCTAAACTGAACAAATAGTGCAAACTATTACTTAATACAACAAAATGCAACAGCCCTAGGCATGAAATCAATTGCTCCTATTTGTTTTCATACACATTTGTAGTCTTTCTGCTCACACCTACTTTTTAACAAGCCTATTCCCAGTGGATACAATCTGCTACGCTTTGGAATTACCTGTTGCGCTCTGGGATAGATCACATTACAGACACAAAATGGGTTCTTCTCAGTGCCTGACCTGTCTGTTGATAATCTTTTTATCCAGGCTGTCCCAGAGCATTTTCAGCTCATTCATTGGCTCCAGGATGGGAGAGCGGTCGGCTTCCTCCATCACCTTCTTGAGCAGCAGCCCAGCCTGATGGTTCAGCCTTTCCATCTCGATCTGTAGCTGGTACGCATCACCTTTGAACTCCTTCACACACACGACAGCACAGGTTACATCACAGTACAGTTTCACTGTGGCTGCAATTACACAGCAAGGATTGTTCTCCCAGTCATCAATCACTAAAGATAACATACTGGCTATTGTTTGCCACTTATAAATTCTTGTAGGAATTACACACACACACACACAAATCTCGAGCTAAAAGCATGTTATTTCACCTGTAAGCCACTTTAAATGCATGAATGGTTAAACATTTACAATTGTGCGAGCTTAAACCAACTGAAGCAAATGAATGGCTCCATGTAAACACAGCTGCTGTGTGTGTTTTTGTAAGCTCAATTATACTCACAGAACAATCAAAAATGAAAGAGGCTAAACTTTGATCTGGATCCACTGTGACTGACAAAAAGCAACGCATCATGGCCATGAGAAAATCTCCCACACACAAACAGGCAATCAATACCTTCAGCTCCAAGATCTGCTGTTTCACTGTCTCCAGGTCTGTGCCCACGGGCGACATCGAATCCAGTTTGCCTTCCATAATATCCACAGAGTCAAACATGTTCTGTTAGGGAGGAGAAAACTATTGTCACAGGCTGCACCACATCTGCGCTCTGCATCGAGTCGAGTTTCATGTATAGCCCCGATACAAATGTGGCTCAGGTGACAGTAGAGACGAACAAAACTAAGCCACACCTAAACTAATTCTGCTCAAATCTAGATTTTTGGGCAAACAAGTGCAACTGGATATCCTTTAGAGCAGACTTTATGAGAATAAATGACAAATTAAACTTGAACTGTTCAGCAGCCCGGGTGAATCATTTGCTTAGCATGATTAAAATAGGGCATGTTCTTGATCTGGTTACGCTATGACAATGACAGAAAACTCTTTTTTTTCTTTCAAAGCTCCACGTACGCTCTTGGTACCAGGCTAGGCTGAATCACGTCACGTGAATCATTCCTTTAACACTGTTTTTTCCCTCATGAGCACATTCAGCACGATAGCAGATCAGACTATGCTGACTACAAACTAGCTCCGGAAGTTTCCCATGACTGCATGAGATCTGTGGTCAGCATCATCAGGAGGGCAGTGGTCTGTGTGTGTCATATTTACCTGGAGACTGTCCTGGAACTGCACCGCAGCCTGCATGGCTTCCTCTAGAGTCTCTACTCTCTCTTTCCATGTCTTATTCAGGGTTTCCCAAGCTGAGTTCACCTGAGGGACGCATGAGATGTGGTCAGACATTATACAGTGCAACGCCAACTCTGACTCATCCAGCACTTCAGTTACACCAGAAACACTTACATCCTGGGTCTAAAATTAACTAGTTAGCAAAATTACCATCTTCTGTGGAATGGTGCAATTTTATAATTATTGTATTGAACTGAACTTAATTGAATGGAAAATGTCTCACACTGATGAACCATTTTTAAAACATGCAAAAGCAATGCTTACAAAAGTGTACAATGTTTACCATAATTTACCAGAATGGTATTTGGGCATAAACTATGATCACATTTTTCTGAGGGAAGCATTTACTCTCCTATGAGCTCATTACCTCATCTATACTTTTCTTGATCACTGGTTTATCAGGTTCTCCACACGCTGTCATGAGCTCTGCCCCCAGATTCTGGACCACATTCAGTTCCTCCTGCAGCCCGTCGATCTCTTCTCTAAAGCTCTGTGAAGCAAAACAGCAACTATGAAGATATTTGCTGAATCAACATTAAACGTCCAGTTCTGAATGCTCCTGACCTCCACACACTCTTGCTGTTGCTTAACCACTGAAGGATCGACTCCGGGCTCCTCCTGCTCTTTCAGCAGATCCAGCGTGTCTTTGATGGTAACAATGAGAGCACAGTGATCACACCAGAACTTCTCGGCCAAGTCCATGACATCCAGGAGCTTGGCCTCTCTTTCCTCCAGAAGAGCTTGGATGTCATTCCATAGAAACACCATGTTGTCCAGCTTATCCTGAACAGCTTCAAACAAAACAGAAGAATGCTTTTTCTCACACTGCTTTAAAACCTAGTAGTCAGTCAAGGCCAGATCTAATTTGCTAAGATGGTAACAGCACAGTTACCTTTAGCCGAAAGGTCCTTGTCTGCTCCTTCGGAGCGAGCGATCATCTCCTCTCCTCGCTGCTTGAGGGTCTCATACGATGGCTGAAGTTTCTCCAGGTCTACATTTACAGCTTTGTTCTCTGATATCTGCTCACGGATCTTCTCCACCTCCACAGAGATGGATGGAGGCTGGCGCAGGCGTTCGGCGATGCGCTCCAGAGACTCCAGCATGGGGTCTATCTTATCGTGGAACTGTGGAGATCAATGACAAGCAAAATATTGCAAAAGATGTCAGGTATGTTAGCCTGTTTTCTTCTTCTAAGGGTGAGAGAGATGAACATTAAAGTGGTAGGTCACCCAATTAAATGGAAATTATGTTATTATTTAAGGATCCTCAAGTTGTATGAAATTCTTGTGTGGAACATAAAAGATGTTGGTAACCAAAGAGTTGCTAGTAATGTAAACATACTATGGAAATCAATGACTACCAGCAACTCTTTGGTTACCCCGCAAAATATATTTCTTTTGCATTGAACAGAAGAAAAAAATCATACAGTTTGGAACAACTTGAGGTTGAGTAAATGATGACAAACTGTCATTTTTGAGGTGAACTGTCTCTTTAACCAAAGGGGATGCTACAAAAGGGTAGATTACTGCAAAGCACCTGAGTGGATTTGGAGATGGCCTCGTCCAGGGCAGCAGCTCTGTGCTTGACGTCGACTTTAAGCTGGCTGTACATTTTGTCTGTGGCCTCGTATTTCTCCCTGATTGGCGGCCCCTCAGTGAGACTCAGATCCACCAGCTGAGGTCCAGTTTTATTCATCTTGTCAATGTGTGGCTTGTGCTCTGCTATCAGCTCCCTCATTTGCTGAAGATGGACAGTTTAATACCAACAGAATAAAAAACAGTGTTTTCATAACTGTTAAAGGTCAAAAACAATCTGACAACATATCATGCAGGTCTCAAATGGCATCTATCTGACCTCTGATGTAGATAATACTTTGTCGAGCTCACTAAGTCATTTGAAGCACTGCAACACTGATTTTTTGCTAAATCGTCATCGCCATGTGTTAAAAGAAATTATAGACATAGGGACACTTCTGTATATATATATGTGTGTGTGTGTGTGTGTGTGTGTGTGTGTGTGTGTTAAAAACTGAGTTATGCAAATTGACTCTTCATATATATATATATATATATATATATATATATATATAAATGTCTACGATTTATTTCGTATAACACATCTGCACTGAAAGACTCACCTTATCACCTCACACTAGATACTGTATGTTTACATGCACTAGTTTTTGCAAAATGCATCACAGTACCACGGTGCAAAGTTGAATCAGTTTGACAAAATAATCAGGTTCAAGAGCTTACATTTCCTGTTGATTGGATTGTTCCAGGTCTACACCACCTCTTTAGTCAGATCTAAATGCATTTGGATGCGTTGAAGTGCTTACAGGAAGAGTTCTGAGTCTTACCCTCAGCTCCTCTTGTTGCTGTCGAAGTGCTTCGTACTCGATAGCTGGCTGAGACAGCTGAGTGAAGCTAGTCCTGGTCTCCTGCAGCCATGGCCAGAGTTCATCGTACGTCTCCCAGAACTGGCAAGCTAGAGAATGAGCTCTCTCCAGCTGCAGACAGCGCTCTGAGTTCAGCTGACTAACCACGCTGTATTTCTCAGACAACGCCTGGAGCTTCTCCTGTATGACACCACAGTCATTTTAGTCCAAAAACTCTACTACACACAGATTAGGTTTTTAATTTACATTTTCTTTTATTTACCCTCAATGCCTGCTTCTCCGCCTCATCTTTGTTATTCATAATGGCCTCACCGGTTTTCACGATGTCATCCACAGCATCTTTATGTCTCATAATGTCCATGGAGAAGCTCTGGAGGAGAAAGTGTGCTTTAGGCAATGTGTGCTTTATAACGTGTGCGTTAGCGACCGTATGAACACACGACTGACCTTCTGAGCCTGCAGTTGAGCTGTGGTCTGCTCCGGCTCAAGCCTGACGTCCCCGAGGGAAGACAACTTCTTCTCTGCCTCTGTCAGCCACTCGAGCTCAGTCGTGGCTGCCTGCTCAAACTGTACATCAGGGAAAAAGCATCAAGTTTCTAAACACCATGCAGTATTTCATGCAATTGAGTTTAGACTTGCCATATAGTTTAAGATACAGAACTTAATATTAAATTTATATAAACAAATACGGTGCATACTAAGATTAGCTATGTAGACATATTATGAACGGCTTCTTCTCTTTGAGCTCATTAACATGATTCCCTACATTTACATAACAAAACATATTGAATATCAAATTAGCCAGTTGGCTAATCTGCATGTATATGTATATATAAGTCTAAAAGCAGCATGTTTAATTCTAAAAGTGCAAAGTGTTCATGAAGAAATTAAATCAAGATTTTAGTTCAACAAACATTGACTATTATAATTGGAATCAAAGTCACAAAAATATCATATATTTACCTTATTTTACAAACCTAGGCCAGTCAACTATGCATGAACTCATTAAGTCTTCTCTCAGCACAAACAGAGTAATGTGATGCAAATGTAATCAATCTGGGTCACACTCCATTAGTATATTATGTAAATACCATCAAAGCAGCTCAAAAGGATAAATTAAGTTTGAATGGCTATAAAGCACTAAAAATTAGCACCACAATGAGGCCAATCACCCTTGGCAGCAATCACAGGCGCTTTATTGTTTGGCTGTTCAACAAACTTGTGAATCTCCCTAATGGAAGGGTGGTGTTATTTTCTCAAGCAGCTGAGAACCACTGTACAGTACCTGCTGGGATTTTAAGATGGCAGCTCCGGTCTGGTCTACATGCTGTGTAATGGCATCGCTGGCCGTTCTGTAGCGCTCGTTGTCCTCCGTGACCATCCTGTCTAAGCCTTCTCTTTCTCGCCATGGAACCAGCTCCAGCAGGGCACTGCTTACTTCATTGAGAGAGTCTACCAGTGGCTTCTGGTCCTTAACCTCCTTCATCAGTGTCTGAACATTACAAACAAACAAGTAGTTGAACATCAACCAAATCTGACAATATTTGAATATTGAAATCACTTTCCAAATATTCGTTTTTTAAAAATACCACGTTGGCCCACCAGCACAGTCAGACACTAATAATAAATGAGTGAGTAAATAAATAATAAAATAAATAGACTATGCTTAAATTAATATTATGTGACATACTTACGTAAATATCTACTGTCTATTATGCCAGCTATACCTTTTTTTGGGGAGCTCCGCAGAGCCACTGTTTCTCATATCATCACAGTGGTGTTTCAGTCCTGAATAATTCAGCATATTTGAACAAATCAGCTATGAGTCAATGACCTATTTAAAGACTGTCACTTTCTCCATTCAGTCTTTTTAAACGAATTGGTAGAATGAACTGGAACTCAATATATTTTAGATTAAAAATGTGAATCTTCACATTATAACATGAGCATTGTAATTGTAGTGTAGATGCATTCATGGCATCTCTGAGCTGCATGAACACATCTAACTGCCGCTTCAGGTGCAGCATCTGTGCCAGCTCTGCTAATCTGTGCAATGATGGCTTTTGTTGATACTGATTTAATTTGATTGAGAACCAGCTCCATTATAACTGCATATATATATATATATATATATATATATTTTTTTGTACATATTTAAGAATTGTCAGATAATAAAGAGAACATGCATTTAAAATACTAAGAAAAGTTGTCCTTGTCCTTTTTTTCCAGTTCTTTTTGTTGTTATAGAAATGTAACACCCTAGTTAACATCAGCCATCAGCCAGTTTGAGTTACATTAGATTTTAACTGTTAATTATGTTTGATTCAAAATCAGCTTTTCTTTATCTGTTTCCTCTAAAATGTATTTTTATAGAGCTATAAAACTGGATTTGTTGGATTTCAAATGAATTGGGTGTGGTAAATCTTCACACAATGAGAGGAAGACTTCCACAACTCTTTGTTTGCTACTTTAGATAAATAGCAGGAATTTATTTTTCATATGTGTTCAAATGCAGCGGCAGCAGCACTAACACTTACTTTCTGCCTCTCTTGTAAGCAGGCGAGCTGCTCTCCGACCGGCTCTTGAGCTTTAAACATGGCCAGCTCAGACTCTACCTTCTCCAGCCAGGAGTTCAGCTCCTCGTGTGTGTTTTGCAGTTTTGTGGCAAGAGACAGGGCTTTGTCCAGAGTCTTTGAAACATTGTTGCTCATTGTGTTGATCTCTGAATACCTCGTCTTTATCCCATCTAGTTTACCTTGGATAACAACAACCTCATCGCCTGAATGAAAGAGCACACACAATACAGACATTCATAGAGTTTCCTTTAACAGGAAACATTCTAAATGTTGACTCAGGTTATGCAAATATGAAAAAAACCTTACAATAATTGTTATTGCATTTATAACAATCACATTTCAAGTAGACCTATACAAATTTCAATGATTTTTCTTAATCTCACCTGTGGTCTGTTTCAGCAGTTCTAACCCATTTAGGATGGCTTGTTCAATATTTTGTTTCCTCAACTCAATGTCTTCATGAAGAGCCTGGGCATTGAAACATATATCAGTCACCAGCATCCTCTAACAGAGCGATACACAATCATATCACGCCACTGAAGACAAAGAAATTAAATGAACAAAACAGGGGAAGGAAGCCTTAAGAGGAGGAGCATGTACCAGCCGCTCAGCATGCTGTTTTGTGAGCACGGCCGTCGTGTATTCTTGGACTGATATTTCGCTCAGTTTGCCGTGAACTTCATCGAGCCAGGTCATTAGGGCCACCTCGTCCTCCCCAAAGAGCTGCGCATTAGCCAGGGCCTGCTGCAATAACTCGGCCTTCTGGCGGCAATGCTCCTGCAGCTCCATATAGCTGCTGTGCGTGTTGTCGAGCTTTGCCTGCACCAGCTCCTTGTCATCCACACAGCTGACCGTCCGTAGAGACTGGCCCAGACTCATGGTATGGTACAAGATCTTACCACGGCCCAAAACCTCCTCCTCTAAAGCCTGATTACCATGGAAGTCACATGACCAGGGTGCAGAAACCATAATAACAGAAAAAGAATGGGTCAAATGAGAACACAAGGAAGAACAACAGAAACGCAGGGAAAATGGGCAATGGATAAAACAAGTAAAATGTGATGGAAAACAAACTAAACGTGGTCATGGGACTATGCTGTCTCTACAGATGCTTCTGTACCTTATGCTGAGAAATTTGCTCCTCCAACTTGGACGTCTGGGTGCCGATGGGCTCTGAGTTGGCTAGTCTTTTTTCGGTGGCTGTCAGCCACTCGGTCAAGGGCTCAAGGGTCTCATGGAATTGCTGTGCCACCACCAAAATATTCTCCAACTGCTTTTTTCTGCCAAAAACATTGCAGTTAGTTTTATTGCTGGACATGATCAGGTTTAATTATACTGTATCGTGGCATATGATAAAAAAGCAGCCCTTGACCCATGAAAAAGATAAATGATATCTCATGAGCAGAGAGCTGGATTCTTATTTACAGCTAAAACCTACAATTTGTGCACCAAAGATATATATATATATATTAATCAAAATGATAATAGCTTATTCCTGTTTGACTTTCCAAATTTCCTAAATGTGGCAACAGATTTGTGGTGAGCTTTACCTGTTCTCAGCTTTCTTAAGTAGGTCGTCCCACCTTTGCCCCAGGCATTCAATCTCTCTCGCAATCTTCTCCTTATCAACAGTATCAGCTATGTCGGTCACTTTCCGTCCCTCGGTCTTAATCAGCTCCACTGTAGCTCTCCGGTCATCCAGTAGTCTCTGCAGAAGCTAGACCGAGCCAGCAGAAACAATACACATGTGTGTAAAACCAAAAATAGATTTCACATCACTGAACTAATCACTAAGATAAGGCATCTCAGCCATCATACCTTCTGCTCTTGTATCTGTGCTTTCACCACTTTGAATTCTGCCGATGGAGGCTTCTGATTGGCCACCAGCTCCTCTGTGTCCGTGAGCCAGCTGAGAAGAGACTCCAGCGCATCCTGGAACCTGCCACAGTGCAGCAGGGCTTCATGAAGCTGTGCGGCTCTCTCTGCAACCTGAGGAGATCACAAACACAGCAGTTTTAAGGAAACTACCTTAAAACTATAGCTTGGCATTACTAATAATAAGAAATGACTCAATTTGTTAGTGTAGCATCTCACACCACACCGCTTGTTGTAAAAAAGCTTGGATATTGGAAAATCTACACTATTTTACAGACTATTCCTTAACTACTGAAAAGGTAATAACATCGCTGTTTGGAAGTTACTCACCAACACTGGCAAACATTATGACTGCTATCAAAAAATTATGAGCATTCCAGAGGGCAGTGGGCAAAGAAATCAAACGATTCATGCATGATATTACACCTCTTCAACTGAATTTAAACCGTTTTTGAAACCAGATGAAGAGTGGCTCTTACTTTTTTGTTGAGGGTGTTCCATCTGGTGTTGGCCTCGTCTAGATCCTGATCAAGTTTTTTGGTGCTGGTGCCTTTGGCTGCATTTTGGATCAGTGCTTGGCCCAGAGTGTTCAACTCCTGCAACTGGCTCTGCAGTGACTCAATGACGTCCTTTTGGAAAACCTGTATGTGATAAATACAGAAGAACAAATTAAGTTATTCAATTTTCACAGTATTCAAACAATCTTTAAAGGTGCTCTATGAGATGTTGCAGGATTTTAGCGCAATTTCATTTTTATCTCAAACCGTATGCATCACCCCTTGATCGTCTTGCTGTCTGC
>JAUCMS010000013.1:94089-116198 GCA_032357445.1 Enteromius radiatus | reverse complement strand
TTTATAAAGGATGAACTGACTATGTACTAATGCTTAACTAATGATACATAGCGTGTAGTTATTATAAAGTGTTACCAAGGAGTTTTGTAATACACATGAACATAATATGAACACAGTAAGTATATTGTACTTGTTTTTGGTGTACACAGTAGTTAAGGCCACCTAATATAAAGTGGGACCAATGAAGTTAATGACTATAGCTTAAGCACAGCGCTATTGTCTGTTATTAAACAAGATTAGCAGATTGATCGATACGTTCAGCACCAGTTTTCTTGTTTTTAAAAGGAAGTATGTCAGTGCATCAAAGGAAACTGCACACAAGCCGCTTCATGGGGTCTTTTGAGTTTCATCTAAGAGCACCAAGTTTTCCAGTTCTTCATATCAAAATATACCACACATCAATCCAACAACCTATGCAATTCATTTTCATGTAAAGGTCAATGGTCAGTGTGATCTCTTCAATCTCTCTCAGACCTGCTGCTGAGTCTCATCCTCACGGATCTCAAACTCATCCTCTAGAGTTTGTCTCTGCGTGAAGACTCTGTCCATAAGCTCTTTGAAGGATCTCTGGGTAGTACTGAGAGCCCTTAAAAGGTGTCTGCTGTGAGTGGGACTCAGGAACTGTGCATGCTCAGAAATGAAGTTTTGGATATCAAAAGCAGCATCTTCCAGGAGCTGTCGAGTTCCTGATAAGTCTTTCTCTATGTCCTGAATCACAAACAATGAAAAACACTAAGCAAAACTGTTGAACAGGTTTCATTTGATATTAGGGATAAACATCACTTTTTAACTGCATGCAAAGCTTGTATTTCATGCAACTTACCTTATTTTGCTGAATTTTGTTCTTGATTATTCCTATGTTGTCAGCATCCTTGATATCAAGCTTAGATGCCATCTCAGAATTATCTTGCATACAAGCTGAGACCTTCTCAAGGGAGCTTAGCAAATCCTGATACAAGGTTTCCAAATTGATCTGTAACCCATATTTGAACAAGTGTAAGAACCTAATATTCATCATTCGTTTTTCACTCTTGCATTCTTTACGAAGTCTTTACTAACCGTCACTGTCTCAATGGCTAGCAGAATAGCATTACTTCGCTCAGCTGACAAGTGGCAAACATCTGTGAAGACATTCTGTAAATCTACATAGACTGTGGCCAAATCTTGGTGGATTTGCGTGGGAACGAGTTCATCAGCAGAATTTAGAAGTTGCTCTGCTACTCTCAAATCTGCTGTAAGCAAGTCAGGGAGAGCAGCAATCTGTGCTTCCAGACACTAGAAAGAGTGGGAGTAGGTGGGGAACAAAACGAAGGAATTGTGAAGAAGAGCGGCAGAATAAAAGGAACAAGCAATAGACTTCAGCACAGATAACCATGCAGAAAGAAGGCACAGGCAAACAACTGGATTATGTAAGGTCTGTGAGTCAAGGAAATTTCTCTGCAGTTAAGAGAGAAGTTTTATATTTTAGGGACAAACCTGAACTTCCTCTAATTGACAATGCAACCCCTCAATGTCTTCTGCTAATGGACCCTTGGTCTGCAAGTCACTTCTTATATCTTCAAGAGTATCACAATGATCCTGAAGGCTCCCAACACATTCCAAGTAATTCTGAGTGGAATATCTCTGCAAGAAGTACACAATTATACTGTACTTAAACCTTCATCCAAAACCTGCATCTGGATGACGCAGAGCTTTGCAAATCAGCATCTAACTCAGTTTAGAGTTGTATCAGTACTCACTCTAGGTTTGACTCCGTCTGTTTGCTGTATATATGGATCCTCAGCCATGGAGACCAGGTGGTTAGAGTCAGCTGGTTGGAAGACATCATCTGCAGCAGCATCATCTGTGGTTGGAACAGCAATGCCTTTAGCTTCCATGCTTTCTTCTCTAAGAGCAGTGTCTCCCAAAGGGCTGCTTGGCTTTCCATCCACTTCCTCGAGCATTCCTTTATCTCTGTTTATGGAGATCCCCTGAACCATCTCCAGCAGATCGGTTTGATGCTTTGGTTCATCATTACTCTTATCAGATTTCTGAGCTTTGCTTGGATTTTCATGTTTTTTCAAATTCGAGAGGATATCAGGATCCCCGCTTCTCTCATTTGAGTTGAAATGATTGGTTGGTAAGGTTCCCGAGTGGTGCTGAATAATTTCAACAATGCTATCGATGGCTTGGCATTTTTGTTTTTGAGTCTCATCCATACTTGGTCCATCCGTCTTCATTTGGATTAACTCGTTTAAAAAAGACTTTAAATCACTGCCTTCCATTGATTTTGGTAAACTTTCATCTTTGCCCATTGTCACGTGAGGTAAATGAAGATCGTCTTGGCGTACACCTTCACCATCCACTGTATCTTCAGCTTGACACTGGTTGAAGATATCTCCGCTTTGTTCGATATTCTGATCAAGCATGACTGAAGGACTTGGAATTTGGGGGACGGACTGCAAATCATTAAATTCTGTGATTATATCCTGCAAACAACGGCCTGAGGATGACTCTTGCGTTTCTACCAAGTCTTTTACTTGTGTATCATTGTCACTTGTGAGGTCTGATTCAGATGATCTGGACTTTGGAACTACATGATTACAAGATATTCCTTGTTCACTTGGGTGCTGTATGTTATGGTTACCTCCACTTAAATCACCTTGACTAGAATTAGTAACAATTTCAAGTGGTAACTGCTCAGAATTTACTGTTGATTCATCTAAATCCATCACATTGAGCTGACATGTGTCCTCAGATCCTTCGAAACCTACAGAGTTTTCAATGTCTACCTTACAGTCAATACTGCTTTCTGCACAGACCACACTGGGCCCAGATTCTGTTTGTGGTGCTTTTCTGAACATTTCTGTCATGTTCTCATATTTAACCATTTCCTTTACTCTGTTTTCAGAACTAAACAGAACTAAACCTGAGTCCTCAACAGAATGCTCATGATCTAGGCTTTCGCTTACATTACTGGAGTATTTAGTTTTATGTGATGCATTGGTCTGAGATGACACCTCCTCTTTCTCTTTTAGCAAATTCTGAGCTAATGTGTGTTGATCATCAGTACTTACATTGACCTCTGCTATAGTAGCAATTGTGCAACATAAAGATGAGCGTGACTGCATTTCAGAAAGTCTTCTATGCTGTACATCTTCTACCATTGGTAGTGAAGTGCTTAAGCCATCAGAAGGCCTTTTGTCAAAATACGCATTTGTTTCAAACTCCACTTTGGAAACGTTGAATTCCTGTTCAGGATTAAGTACACTTTCTGATCTCCTTTCTTCAGAGCAAATATCACTGTGCGATGAACATGATGTCCCAGAATCACTCTGTACAGGGCTAACAACCTGTCTCGCCGTTGTCTCAAGACATGCCACCTGCCCGACACATGGTGAAGGACTTACAGTTTTACAAGAATCATCAACAACAAAAGTGTCCACGGTGTTATGTGGTCTTTCTGTCTCATTTACTTTCAAAGTGAAACCTTTTTCTCTCTCATCTATGTCATTTCTGGAATCTATAGTCTTGAAACTAGCACATTGTTCATCACAATCCTCCCCTATTCCATTAGTCTCAGAAACTTCATCTATCATTTTGGTTTTTGTAGAAATATTTTTAGATGGTGAGTCGATAATGGTCGGTAACAGAGACCATTCTATGTCTGTAGATACCTGCGTGACTTCATCTGATCTCAAGCTTATCTGGCCTCTTTTTGCTACGTCTGGCACCCTAATGTCTTCCTTTTTATCTTGTTGGGAATGTAGCATCTTCTCAGCATCTTCATCATCCAACATCCCAGACTGGTGGGCTACGTCTGGCACCCTAACGTCTTCCTTTTTATCTTGTTGGGAATGTAGCATCTTCTCAGCATCTTCATCATCCAACATCCCAGACTGGTGGGCATCATTTACTCTGAGCACACACTTTCCCTCTGGATCAGTGATGGGCTTCCTGATTGCCTCTGAAGAGAGAACACTTCTGCTGAGATCATCAGTAATCAGACCCGTCTCTAAAGCATCACAAATGCTAATGGTTTTCCCAGCTACTGCATCATAGAAACCACCCAGGAGGTTCTGCTTTTCCATAATCTGCAGGGCTACCTTACTTGAGATGCAGCCTTTACTGACAGAAACATTCAGAACAGACAATGTAGCATTTTCGTTTTCTGTCAAACCTTCCTCTTGAAGCTGCAGTGCGAGTACTTCCAAGACAGTCTCTTCATCAATAAGGCCTTTACCGAGAGCAGCTTCAAGGTCGTATTGTTTTCCAGAGTTGACATCTAAAATCCCACGTTCCTCTGATTGTGTACTAAGAAGATGGATGGCATAATCTCTCTCACGTTTGTCATCCCACGCAACCTCTGTTTGGGAAAATTCAGAGGGCATGTCTGTATAACTAGTTGTTTCACTTGACAATAGTGTGGGGTCTTTTGAATGTTTTTCCTTGTCTTTACTGGCATCATGGCATTCGGGATTCACTTCCATCGAGCACAAACTTGATGCAGTAGCTGCTATAGAAAAGGTTGTTTGTGATAACTGCATTGCTTTCGATGATTGAGGAAAAGCTATGTCACTTATGTCTGATTGGCAGTTGTCTTCAGGGAGATTGTTAGTTTCAATTACAGTCATGTTTTCAATATCCCCAAAGAAAATCTCACATTTACGATCAGTTTCTACGGTATTTACAGAGGATAGAGTAGGTTTCAGGCAATTTTGTAATGCTGTAGAGTTCATCACTTCATGCTCTTCTTCTGTTGTTGTTTGTGGTAACTGCATTGCTTTCGACTGTTGAGGGCAAGCTACGTCACTTGTTTCTGCTTGCCACTTGGCTGTTTTTGAACATGTAGACAGTTTGTTAGTTTCAATTACAGTCATACTGTCTAAGGAAATATCACATTTGCGATCGGTTTCTATGGAATTTACAACAGATCCAGAGGGTAGAGTAGGTTTTAGGCAATTTTGCAATGCTGTAGAATACATCACTTCATTTTCTTCTTCTTTTGTGCTTTCCAAAGGTTCACATATTTGCAATTCTCCCAAAGCACTATAATCAGCATTCAGGCAAGCGTTGTCATTGTCAGAAATGTTGTTATTCAGTTGAGACTCTTCTGAAAGTCCGCTAGTCTCATATTCTTGTTCTGATTCTGATGTTTCAAAGAGTAATTTAGCCATTTTATTTAACTGCCAATCAAAGATCAACAGTCTTTGGCCTGACTTTGGATCCATATAGCTATTTATCGTGATGTAGGAAATAAATAACCGCCTCGCCTCAGAGAGAGATGGTGCATTTGTGCTGTTTTCATCACTGATTTCTTCACCGGCTGAACAAGATCCATCAATCTGAAGCTCCTTCATTACCAGCCAGGATGAAAACCTGTTATTCAGTTCATCTACATCGGGGAACACATCTGGGATTTCTATTGTCTTCAACAACTCTTTTGTAAATGTCTCAATTAAGCTATTCTCCACCGCAGAGTCAATGTCAACTACCTCTGAGGTTTCAGGTACGTATAAGGCTGTTATTTTGTGCCGGTTGCGCAGCAGCTCAGACGCCAGCTTGTCTGTGATTACATTTTGCTGAAGACAGTTGGAGAAAGAGAGAATTTCACCAGCGTTAGGCCAAAGAAGACCCATGAAGGCCTTCTGTCTCTCCAGAACTAACAATGCACTGCTGGAGCTTATTAAATCACACTGGACCGCCTCATCGACGGTAAGTCTTGACCTGTTGCAAGGATTAACAATGCCACCATTTTGGGCCTGACAGCTCAGTATTTCACTCGCAGTGTCTTGATCGATCAGACCCTCGAATAAGGCCTCCTCAACAGTCAGCTTTCTGCCAGTTTCGGGGTCAACTATGCCTCCTGCAAACAACTGGGAGCTCAGCAACCGAAACACAGTCTCTCTATCAATGATGCCCTCATGCATGGCTTTAATAATGCTAATCTCTCTCCCAGATCTCAGGGATACATTTCCATCTTTTCCACGTTTCACTGGAAGCAGGAGAAGTCCTGTCAGCTTGTGCACAACGCTTCTCTGTATAAGCTGACTAAGGGTGACTTTTTCTGCATTGTTTGGGTCAATCAAGTTCTTCCAAGTATCCTTCCTTTCCAATATCTGGATATAGAGTGGCTCAGGTATCAAGCCAAGTTGAAAAGCCCTTTCCAGATGTAGAATATCACCAGTTGGTCGTAACCTTCCAGTTGCAAGCTGGATTTCAATGATCTTTATAGCTGTTTGCTCAGATATAGCCCCTTTTTCTAGGGCTGTTATAACCGGCAAGGGTTCTGAAGCAAATTGGAGATTCTGAAGACATTTATTAGCTTGGTTCAATTCTTGCAGTTGTTTGCACATCGCATCATCCACAAGTTTGTTCTTGAATGCTTCTTCCAGGTCCATATACAAGTGCTGCTCAGGCCAAATGAGTCCAGTGGATATAAGCTGGGCCTCTAGAAGACCAAGTCCTGTGATCTGGTCAATGAGGCCATTGTTCACTGCGCTACATACGGACATGACAGCTCCACTTTCAACATCCAAAATCCCTTGGATGACCCGCAGTGCCTAGAAAGAGATTAAAGAAATCAGGACGTTTCTAAATTTATGTTCAAACATGATCACTAGATAGATTTTCATTGCAATATTGGTTATAAAATTGATCGAACATACTCACCCAGTCCATGGATTGTACTAGCTCGTGTGCAACAGTGCAAGTCATCAGCAAGAGAAATGGCACACAATAAAAGCGTACATGCATCTGTGGACAGAACTCTTAGTGTTTTGTAGAACAACACAGTTAGAGAAAATACGCTGAGCATTATGTTATTATGTGCAGTGTGCTGAACCCCATGTAGACAAAAAGAAAACATCCTCAGGGTTTGCTGTAAAGAAATAGTGAGAGTGGCTGGCATGCAATGTATGTTTACAGCATACTCAGTTGACCATGAAGTTTTCAATTACACACAAAGTCTTTTTTTCATCTTCGAAATGGTGTGATTAAAGGGTTAAGGTGGATGAGGCACTGTCTTACCATGCTGTATATTTTAAGCTCTCAAAACAGGTTAGTCATGCCATTGGAGAAAGTGTTACACAGTATACATTTATACACCATACACAGTATGACCTGCATTGGGCTGGCAGTGGCAGAATATCTTTATCTCACCTGATCGGCTGAGGAAGCTGTGTCTGCACACTGTTCAGAGAGCTCACTGTAAGCCTGATGAAGAGATTTCAGCTGTTCTTTAGCTTCTTGCTTTTCTTCTTCAGTCATTCTGGTGAAAGAAAACACTTAAAATCAATTCACAAGACATGCAGTCACAATAAAAAAATGCTATTTTATTCTCAATGAATGCTTTCCCTTCTGTTGACATAACATACTTGTCACTGTGCTTGGTTAGCATCAGCTGGGTAGTTCTCAATGCTTCTCCAATTTGTTCCTTCTTTGTCACCATCTCCTCCAGTGACATCTGTAATAGAACACAGGAAGTCAATAAAGCTTTACAAGCACAGTGTTTAGTAAATCACAGTTAGGTTGAGATGACGTTGTGAACTGCACTTCATTCAACATCTACTATATTCCATTTAGCCGCCTGTTTGCTAAACAACCATTAGACATACAATGTGCAGAAATTGTGGGCATATCATACTACTGAACAAATAAAAACAAGTTCCATGATACGATATTATATGTATATTTATTGGGATCCAAAGGTCCAAGACCACACTTAAATGATAACCCCCGGTTTCACAGATAAGGCTTTAGCCAAATGCCAGACTAAAATAAGTCTGAGCTGTTTCAACTGAAATAAACTTGCTCTAACTGATCTTAAAACATATATGTGCCTTTATTTTGTCTCAAAATGCACACCAGTAATGTTTTGTCTAAGGCATGTTTATAAAAGTAATGTTTATGTCTTAAATGTAGAAAAGAAAAAAGACTTATACTTTGTAGTGTCAGTTGGATGCTAAAGGCTATCCCAGCATCATTTTGGAAATATGGCCACTCCATCACAGAGTTCATAAACAGACAAACTAATCAAGTTTGTGACCGTGTGAAGTGCTTTGTACAAAAGTTACGGTCCCACTGAAGCAAACATAAAGCTCTTATGAACACAAATGCTAGATGACATGATCATCAGGTTCTGCATACACTTATGGAGTATGTAATATTAAATTAAAAGGGGGGAGGGGTACACTTAATACAGATTCTGAAATTCATCTCATGTTTTTGTTATACTTCACAATCAAATTGCTAGGATTATAATATGTTTGAAATGAACTGAAAATACAAAATACAAGCACTTCCACAAGTGACCTCATTGGATCCCAATGTATTTTTAAAGCTATGTTGCCATGTTTATATAAACATCAGGTTTGAGTTCTTTTGTTTGGAGAAGTCTACGGAAGAAGGAGACACTGTAGATGAATGGATGGTCATTTTGACACAACTTTCTAATTTGGGAAACAGTTTATTTTACATGGCATGTAAACCGTTCTCTGCTTTGGGTCAGTCGACAGAACATTTACCACTTAAATTACTTGGCTACGACAACCGAGCAGCACTTGCAGGACTGTGTTTGATGAAATGTAGAGATACAACAGAAAAGCAGCGAATTCTGTAATCACCAAAGAATGCAGTGATTTAATGCCCAGAGTAATTTGCACAGTTTATCACACTGTACGTGTAATGTATGCTGTAGATCGTCCATGTACTGTATTTGCTCGTGGATACATTTTATTGGATTATCATTGTTTTCCCTTGTGTAATAGGAAGTGACCTAATGACTGGGTTAGTAGTAATCTAAAAAAAAGTATATATTATTGTGACTACTTTCAATATATTAATTTTGGGTAAATACTTTCTGTGAAATATGGGTGGATACAAACAAAGGAAAGTAGCAAGTATGTGAACAACACAAAAATATGAAGAGATGCAAAATAATCTTTATTCAGAAACATAACAATGGAAATGTGTATGCTCTGATGTGTTTGACATTGGAAAAGTTGGGAAATGATGAAAGCGGTTCCCTGAAATGCTCACTGTTAACATGATGCTGACATTAAAACAGCTACAGATGAATTAACCTGTAAGATCCAAAGCTGAAGACCTGTTGAACAAAACACTGACAGAAAAAAACATCAGGTAGTTTGACTTGTTTACCTGGGGCTTACTAGTGCTCTCAGTGTTGGGTTTGCCATCACTTTGAGCCTTTCCATCTTTGTTCAGATTCGTTTTCATACTGGACATCCAGTTTAACAACTTGTTAACCTTATCGCCATGCTCTTTCTTCTCATCCTCAACAGACCTCTAAAATCATTGGGGAAGAATTGTAGAGTGCATTAGAAAACAACGTAAAAAAAAAAAAAAAAAATCATAATTAGCTTTATAAATTCTCTGTTTGAATGCAATATACAACAACAAATCAGCAGGTCTATTAAGCTTCCAGACATTTTATGTGGAAGAATGATTGGCAATAAATTAAAAATGCCATTGAAAGGAAATAAATGGATCACAAGATACAAGACATTTTTAAATAATATCTTACAGTAGAAAAAAATCCCCTATTTAAAGACTCCCATTTTCACCGTTATGACTTAGATATTTTGCAGGATAAAAATATATTCTTCTACATTTGATAAAGCTCCACCACAAAGGGTAGCAAATAAACTTGCCACATTAATAACTTTTCCACCATTCATAAAACATTCAGCAAAAATGACCAGGTTTTGGATTTTAGACACTGTCCAGAACCGTATCAGAAGTGCCGATAGGTCCAGAAGTACTGGAAGGATGAAGTATTGCCAGTACTATGGGGCTTGGTTGCTTCAAGGAGGACGAACCCAGTGTGGCTGTCAAAGACACTCTTTTCAAGAGCTTCCTTGAAAGACATTTTCCGCTTGGTTTTGGGGCAGGTGATGCATTTGGAAAGAGAGTTGTCATGCTGAAGATGCGCAGCAGTTGTTTTGTCGATCAAGCAATTCTGTATCGCATCCTCCAAAGAGACTCTCTCTAGGCTGTCTGGGTTAATGAGCCCACCAGTCGCCAGTTGAAACTCAAGACACTTCGCTCCGACGTCTTTTGGAAAAAGGTTCTCTTGCATGGCCTGAGCCACAGTCAAAGTCCTTCCGTTCTGAGGGTGAATGATGCCATAGTAGGCTTGCTCACATTGTTGGAGCTGTCTAGCAAAACCTTCATCCAAGAGTCCTCGATGCTGTGCTTCTTTGATCAGAACCCTTTCTCCAGATGCTGGATCACAGATGCCTCCAGTGCAAGCCTGGGCTTCTAGCAGCCTCAGCGCGGTGAGTCGGTCCACGAGGTTCAGCTGGTGTCCTTTGAAAACCGGGAGTCGTTTCTTCAAAGACACATCCCAGAGTCCTGCAACTGGACTGCTTGGGACTTTAAAGACAACTCTTCTGGAAATCAAAAGATCAGCGAGCTCAGAAATGCTAAGCTGGCCGCTCCGGTAGCTGTTGAGCTCCTCCATTTGGAGAATTTTCAGACTAAGAGCGTTTTCGATGCAAATCTGCCGCCCACTCTTATGGTCCGTTAGGATGTGTAGAAGGTTCCTACTTGAGTCCATGATTGTTATTTCCTGCCATTCGCTCTCCTGTTGTGAGAGAAACAGGTAGGTTCTCTTGTCGATGTGGCCGGCCTTATATGCTTCGTAGGCTGACATCTTCGCACCATTAGAAGTGTTGATGACTGATATTCTGTGTTTGCTAGAAGGTGAGAGCGTGTACAGATGCTGATCACCAAAAGGGAGAAGATACACTCCACCGCTGACATCATACACACAGATTTTGAGCAATTCGCTATAGTACGCCTTCTGCCCGGTTTCTGGGAAATGGAAATCTTTTGGGTTGCTGACTGGATCATAGAGACTTTGAAGTGTGGCTTGATTTATAAGCCCTTGCTCCAGTGCACCATCCATGGGCACCCTACATCCAATCAATGGGTGAATCAACCCTCCAGTAGCGATCTGTGTTTCTATTAATGCTTTACCTCGATGCCTGTCCAGAATTCTCTCCTCCATAGCTTGAAACACTGAAAGAATCTTCCCAGCATGAGTATAACCGCTGACTGCTTTGTAAGCTTCCATTATTTTGTCCTTGAGATCCCCAGTAATGATACCTTTCTCAAAAGCATCTGATGGTGAGTAAGCTTGACCTGTCATAGGATCTATGATGCATCCTGTGGAGGCTTGCGCTTCCAGAAACTCAATGGCATAGGTTTTAGATATAAATCCTCCTGCTGCAGCGTCTAGGAAGGACATCTTCTTCTTGCTGGACTCCATGTAAACACCTGCAATTGAGGATGGTTTACCAGTGAATTGAGCAAGCGATGCTTCTATCTCCTCTACAGTGATGAGGCCTGTTTGCAACTTGAGTGCAATTTCCTGAGTAATTATTTTTGTTTTTACCAACTTTTTAATACTTATCCTTCCTCTGAGACCTTGAATTTTATTGGAAGAAGACTCCATTTTTTGCGCTTTCGATTTACTTGTTATAGGCGAAGCAAGATCGATGGAGGAATCAGAATCAATGATATTGAATGAAACAGTCTGGCTTTTACCAGACCTGGCTTTATCAGACACTGAGCTTTTTCTAAGTATAGTTTCAGTGATCTCATTCTTACTGTTACCAAGCATCACTTGGTTTGTGTGTATTTCAAATGCGTTTGAATTCTGGTGTGAAACTGAATTTTCTGGTTTCTTGGCTGCATATTCCAGCGTTCTCTCGTTGATCACTTGCATTTTGCTTTGCTTTACTTTTTGTAGTTCCTCCAGCACTTTTTCTTTTTCCAGTGTAGCTACCTGCAAGCACGAGATCATTTATGCTATTAAAGCATGGAAATGTCAAAATAAGTGTAGATGTCACTTCTGTACATTTACATAATTACATTTAGAATAAATATATTTTAATACATGATAAATGCATTTATATATTAAATATTTATGTAAAAGATAAGGTGAAGTGTGTAATTTCTGCATCAACAGAACTGCAACAAATAATCATTAATAGTTTCCTTTCTGCCCTTCTCCCCTGTCTTCTAATGCAGAAGTATATGCTTGCTGCAATTACTATTACTGTCTGGGGTGACAAACTGAATTCTAATTAAGATTTATAGTGATCATGGCTGTGATTTATTTGCAACTGTTGATTAAATTCTGAAAAAAGAACAGTCAACTATCAGATGACTGTCAGAATGTGCTTCATTTGGATGATATTCATTTTGATGAGTCCACAAAAAAAGCTAGGGACCTTCAAAAAAAGCTAGGGAACAGCTATTGATGAACTATGATTGGACTTCTGCATTACAGTTTCCACTTTGATGACCATGATTACCACACCCATATGATTCTGACCCACAAAATACAGGTGCAAATAGAATACAGGGGAGGTAACTCAACTCTGGTTCAAGTGTGAGAGCACTCTTACTTACAGCTGTCTGTCCCACTTTAAGTGTCCCTAATATCTGTGTACTTCCACAGTAACTAGATGTGTATGCAGTATGTAACCACAGTGTGAGTACACACCGGTACATAGTATCTACAGCTGTAATATTTCTGTAACTACACACATGTAACGCCCCTCAGAATGGTGTGTGAAAGAGCAAATGTGTAACAGGACATTGATAACAATGCTTTTTTAAATTCAATAAGTGGTTTAGGGGTGGAAATGGGATCCACTGCACCTCTGTAATACCAGTGTAGTTACATGGTAACTCCTCAGGAACTGTCCACTTAATATAAAGTGTAACATTCTGGACATGTCCTGTTACACATTTGTACTCACACACACCATTCTGAGGGATGTTACATGTGTGTACTTACACAAACATTGGAGCTGTAGATACTATGTACCAGTGTGTATTTACACTGTGGTTACATACTACATGATCATCTATATAATTACTATTAACACAATATAAAGTGGGATCCAGCTACACATTGTTGAAACACATCAAGAAACGACACACTTCAGCTTTAATGAAGTGAAACTGAATGCATTTGAAGTCGTACCTCAGAGCTCATTTTCATTTTCTTGAGCTCGTCCTCCAGGTTCTGTTTGGCTTCTTCGTATGATACAGCGATTTTCTGAGTCAGCTGAAGTTCAGTCTTCAGCTTTGTCAGCTCTTCATCTTTAGCACACTGATGACTGGCTTGTCCGAGTGCCTCCAATTCTTTTAAATGCTTCTTCTCAGAACTGACCACTACCTCAAGCTTCAGATTCTTCTCTTGTAGAGTCTTCATTTCACTGATGTATGAAACAATCTGCTCCTTTAGAGATCTGGCTTCCCTTTCTGAGATGTTTAATTTTTGCTGAGTCTCTGTCAACATTTGCTTTAACTTTGATATCTCGTTGGAGCTGTCTTTGTGGATACTGTCAAGTTGAAAGATACTGGATTTTACTCTGATTTTCTCAGTTTCCAACTCGGAAATCTTCGACTTTGCTTTGAGAAGTTCAAGGTCAAGTGTCCCCCTCTGCCTGTCAGATTCATCCAACTGTGTGCGTACATTGCAGAGTTGCTCTTCAGCCTCTTGTTTTGCTTTTGTTGCATTAGCAATTAATGTTTTCAGCTTCTCCACTTCGTGAGACAGGTGCTTGTTGTCTCTCTCAGCGGTTTCCACAGTTTGTGAGCGCTCCTTTAATTTCCTCTCTTGCTCCAACTTTAAGCGTGATTCTTGCAACGAAAGCTTCTGCTCCATTTCAGCCTTCACTAGCTGGAGTTGAGTCTCGTAGCCTTTCTTTTGTAAGTCGAGTTTACCTTTGAGATCGTCGAGCATCTTTTTACAGTTGTCCAACTGTTCACCAAGCTTTTGCGACCTCAACTCAGCAGCTGCTGTTTGATTTTGCTTCTGTTTAAGCTCTTCCTGGGTTTGTCTCAACTTCTGCTTCAGCTCTGATGTTTGCAGAGTTAAACTTGTGATTTTGTCTTCCGCTGCATTCTTATCCTTCTGAAAAGTGACAAGCTCTTGTTTTAAATTTAGCACCGATTTATCGGCGCTTGAGCTCAGTTCTCGCATAACAGAACTTTTCCTTTGGAGTTCCACCTCTAGCTCTTTGCATTTGGACTGACTTAACCTGTTTTCTTCAGTCACTCGCTGTAGCTCATCTTTTGTTCTCTTTAGGGTGGAGCTTAGATCATCAAATTCACATTTTAAAGCCTGTAACTTCTGGTCAGCTGTTTGCTTATCCCTCTGAAGAGATGAAATGTCTTGTTTCAGGCTTACCGTGGCCTTCTCTGAACTTCCACTGATCCTACTAATCGTCTGCTTACATCTCAAAAGCTCATTTTCAAGTTCTCTGACTTTTGACAAGTTCTTTTTACCTTCAGATGACTCCCTTTGAGATTCCCCTATGGATTTTTTTAAAGTCATGTTCAGGTTATTTATCTCGACTTTTTGCTCCTGAATCTTCTGATTAGCCAGATTCCTCTCAGAGGTTATAGAGCTCAGCTCTGCTTTGAGACTTGAAATATCTTTTTCATGGTTGGTGATGGTCAACGAGAGAGACTTGATCTTCTGCTGTAGCTCTGCGGTCTTTTTGGCTTCTTCGTTGTAATCTTTAAGTCTGATCTGAAGCTCGTGAGATACCTGTGTTTTATTCAGGAGTTCCTCTTCGACAATTTTTACCTGAGATTTTGCACTTTCTGCCTGGGATCTGAGTATATTAATTTGCTGTTCCTTGCTGTCGATCTCGATGGATGCTCTGTCAAGTTCTGCTTTGATGTTTTTAATAGAACGTTCGTTCTCTATGTTTATCTTCTTAAGTTCTTCTACTTTCTTGGTAAGCTGTGTCCCTTGCAAAGAAGTTTTCTGAAGCTCTAGCTCTAGGTTTTTGAATTTGAGTTGAGCTTCTTTTTCTGTTCTTGTCTTGAGATTGATTTCTTCTTTGGCTCTCTGCAGTTGCTCCTTCAAGACCTCCGCCTCACCTTTCAGGGTTTTAAACCTTTGATCAGCATGTGTTTTGTCTTGCTGGATAGACTCAATACTTACCTTAAGATGCCGGGTATCATTTTCCAATAACTGATTTTTTCTATTAAGTTCATTCACCTTGAATGTCATCTGCTCTATCTCAGACTGCTTAGAAGACAACTCGTCTTCCAAACACCTAAACTTATGATTGCTCTCCTGTTCCAAAGAGGTCCACTGTAGAAGTTTTCCTTGACTGACCTTGAGCTGGTCTTTTAGGCCATCAACCTCTGTCTTATGGAACAGCACTCTTTGCTCCAGAGCAGATTTGTCTCTTTGGAGAGACTTGATTTGTTCTTGATACAAATATACAGACTTTTTTAGTTCAGAGGTTTCTTGTCTCAACTCCTCTGATTTCTGCCTCATGTTGGACCTATCTGCATCCATTTCCACTTGTAACTTCAAAATCCTGTTGTTTGCTTCATCTAAGAGTTCTTTGAAACGTTGAGCTTTCTCCTCGGCCACAGTTTTGTGCACAATAATTGAGTTCAATTCAGACTTTAAGGACTTGATTTCAGTCTCGGCTCGCTTCTTGCCCATTATGAGCTCCTCCATTTTGCGTTGTAGGACTTCTGCCTCAGATTCAGAGTGGACAATTGAAGAACTGGTTTTAAAAGTTGCCAGTTGTCCACCATCTTTAGAGAAACCCAACATGGATTCGCTTTGCATCATCCTGACGTCTGATTGGTGGGCCAGATCCATTTCCATGATTCTCACTTGGCTAAGAAGCTCTGCCTCAGTGTCTTCTTTAGCCCTAAGTTCTCGCTCTAACGTACGACTGTGTTCCTCCAGGCCCTGTACGTCACTGTCCTTGCGACGTAAATGATCTTCCAGCTTCTTCCGTGCTAATGTGCTCTCCTCTATGCTCTTTTTAAGTTTGCGGAGGCTCTCTTCCAGGGAGGCCTGTTTGGCCTCCGACAGCTGAACCTGTTGTCGAGAACGATTCAACTCTTGCTCAATGGAACCCTTGCTTTTGATCACACCTTCTAGTTCAACACGATATTTCTGGGCCTCATACTCAGCCTTTGACTTCTGCAAGGTCAAATCCTCAATGGACTTTTTCTGCATCTCGAGGTCTGCTCCCAGGATGTCCAGCTGCTGTTGCCTGTTGGACAGCGAAGCCTCAAGCTCCAGTACCTGGCGCCGAAGCCTGGCGATCTCCTCTTCGCTTGCAGATTTCTGCAGCTCCATGCTCTCAGTCCAGTTTAAGTACTCTGCGTTTTCTAACGACTTCCTCCTCTGAAACGAAAGACACAGTCATCTTCCAGTTAACCACCTGGAAGAGAAGAGGCGGTTCTTGCCCACTTACCAACGGAAAGGTTTAAAAACCACCACCATATTGGTATGTAGTCTCCAGCGTGTTTCCAATACATGCTTTCCCAAGAGACAAGGTCACCAGCAATGATACAAAATACAGCTGATTTTGTATCAAAATAAAGCACTGAAGAACATTTTGTATCACAGGACACACTAGCAGAGTGTGATAAAATATGTTTGTGTACATGGTTAGGGTGTATGTCATTGTTCTAATGTATCATTGGTGAATGAAATATGGCTGGAAGCATAGTTTTGCAAATTGCATGCACTAAAGCTAGCAATTGCATTTTAGCTACTATACTAACACTAATCAACTCTACTTGAAGCAATAAAGACAGGAAGCAAATCTCCTACCTCATCTTCTTCTGCCCTCTTCAGCGTTTCACCTGCAAACTTCACATACTGTGTCATCAGAGTAACCAGGGCTGTGTAACGTGTACGAAGGTCCATAAACTGAGGAGGCAAGCAAACAATATTTATACTCATACTCAGAAGAACGCCAATGTTAGAAAAAAGCCAGTTTTTGAACATATGAACCATTTGAAAATATTATATATATATATTTTCTTGACAGTTTCCTCTCATACCTCTTGCTGGATGGCATCAGAGGAACTCTGCATCTTCCTCCTCTTCACAGGAGATTTATGCTGAGAGTCAACCATGGCTCTGTAAGTCATCAACTGCAGTTCATAGTCCTTGAAGACAAACAAGCATCAAGAAGTTAAATATATTTCTTTTACCATATAATTAATTGCCATTTTGCTATTTTATTGTTTGCTTTGGGGATAAAGTATCACTAACGGGCTACATTTCCACAAAAGTACTATAATAGTTCTATGGAAAATAATGTTACTGCATGATTGTAATATTCACACACCACAGTATACCATGGTACCATATTTGGTAATAATTTAACTCACTTTCACTCCAACTGCATACTGCTCTGAATACTTCTGGCATTCCTCAATTTTGCTCTGTTTATGTTCAATTTCTGCAACCAAAACCTAAAAATAAATCAAATGTTAAAATTTCTTGATTGCAAATAACTTCTGATGCAAATAAATAAAATAACTTTTTTTTCGTACTTTCTGCTGGTTGAGGAACTCGGCCAATGCTTTGCTGTCCTCAGGTTGATTCTCTTGGGCCTTGAGTTGCTTGATTTCCATTTCTTTGCTCCATTCATCCAGGCTGTTGTACGTGTCTTTGTAGTACTTAAGTGATTTGCTGATGCCTTCCAGGTCCCGGAGCCTAAACACCATGAAATATCACACATTATGAGGATAAATAAATGAGAAATATCCTTGTTGCTGCAGCACAGCATTAGCTAGAGGCAAAAGCATCAACTTAATGACCTGTTTTCAATCTGAGAGTGGATGTTTTGCCATCGTTCTTTGAGCTGGTCGGCCTTCTCCTTGTGCCAGTCCAAATCAAAGTCTCTCTCATTGTGTGTTTTGAACATGCGCTCACTGACCACTCGCGCCTTCTGCAGCTCATCCTCCAAGTCATGGAATACCTCACGCCTTTCATCGATTTCAGACCTCCATTGCTAAGAATTACGAACAAAAGTGTTGAGTCAAATACAGTATATTTTAATGGCTAAGCCATTGAGACAGCAGTTACAATGAGATTGTGTTACCTTAAGAGTGCTCATGACACCATCGATAGATTTGATATTAGCATTGACTGTATCATCTTCACACAGCTTAGCTTCATAAAGCTTTACCAGAGCTTCAGCACTCTGACTGTGTTTCACCACCAAACTCACTGTCTTCAGCCTGAGTGAAAAAGATGACCATATCAAACAAGTCAGACAGAAATCACACAGCAGCATGCTGACCATAACATTTGAATTTAAAGATGTGTATTAATAGCAATCAGAATTTTTGGTAAAGATAGGAATATTTCAAAAGGACAACAGAGAGCAGGCAAGAGATGATGTGGAGAAAAGAGAAGGATAGGAAGTGCCACAAGTCCTTGCATGAGTGCCTCAGCATACTTTCTAAACACTAGGTCACGTCTCCAGCTAATTATCGAGTAAACTCTTCTTTAAGCACACCTTATTCGAGGACAAAGTAAAGACTCACTTCTCCAGGTAAATGCAGCACATGGAGTAGACCTGGTTCGTGCTCTGAGTGAGGATGCTGAGCTCGGAGGAAAGCGTTGGGACGGATGGAGAGGCAGCTGCTTGCCTGAGGAACACTTCACACTTCTCTCTCAGGGTCTCCAGGTCATCCTTCAGCCTATCTAGCTCTACCTTCTTCTTCTGGATGAGTATGAGAAGAAAGACCAGGCGTAACTGATTTTGCTTCGGGATCCAGATTTTACATTTAAAAACATCAAGCGGTGACCCAACTTAATGCCAAAAATGTTTTAGTTGTATTAAACTATAATTTATTCATTCCTTCCTATTTTTATTTTAAAAAAGGAGAAGATAAATGAAGCCGAGGGTCAAACCTCTTGTTCGGTGATGCGCAGCACACACTCCTGCAGGTCATCTCTGTCTAGAGGAGTGCGTATTTTGCGGATCAGCTGTTCCTCATGACCCTCCACCCGCATGCGGAAGTTACGCACCTCAGATATGAAGTGATTGTACACGGACTCCTCGTGTTCTTCTGTTGACCACCAGAGGGCAATACATTCGAGATGAGTGCATCAACGAGACAAAAATCTGCAGTCTGTACATTTGTTTACCTGTTTCTGTTTCTTTGTAAACAGAATATAATAAAAACGTAGCTAGAGAAAACACAAATAAGTCTCGATGTGCATATAAATATAATTAGGTTGTTTGACAGTATTAATTTAAAGTGAACTCATGACATCTCACAGAAAGAAACAAAAACTAAATATACTTAAAGTGTATATAGTAATCAAATAATATAATTAGGTGCATTACAAATTACAAACATTTGTAATGCACCTAATTGTACTAATTGCATTAGCTAGTTTTTTTTGTTATAGACTGCAATGCATTGGTTTTTCATTAACGAAACACACAAAAGTAATTTTTGCGACTGTAAAAGCCCATTCACACCAAAAGTGAAAGTGCCTCTGCACTCCCGATTTAGGTATAAGTGAATAAATTGGAAAACAAAGTAACTTACATTACTTAAAATGTATACTTAAAACATATTTTGCTGTCAATTTAAAAGCAATGCTTTACTAGTTACTCAATAAATTAATCTGATTACATAACTCACGATTACTTATGCACATGTGTATGGTAACTTGCCTCTCTCCGCAGATTTGAGGAGTTCCTCGTAGTACTCCTTACAAGCCAGGACCTCCTTTTCCAGCTGGGCACAGTCAGCCACTGTGAAAACCTCTGATTCATCGCTGTCCCTCAGGAAGTCCTCAAAGTGGGACTGAAGGCTGCTCAGCACCTGCTCGTGATCACCTGGCAGCAGGGTCTTGATCTAGGGAGGGAGGTTATCGTTATACTATAAGCTCCATAGTTTCAACTTTCATCTCAGGGGATGCACAAAAAAGACCGGTACCGAGGCTACAGTGCTTTTGCGTATGGTGCGGATGTCAGTCATCAGATAGTGCCAGGACATGACGCTCTTCATGTTGATATGAGAGTGATGCCACAGAGCCAGAACATTCTGATACAGCTGTTCGATCCTGGTGGAGCGAGATAAGAAAATCAAGCCATAAACACATTTTTGCAACACATTCCAACTTCCAGCCAACAACCAATGCATAGAAGCAAATCCTAGCCCTATGTTTTTATAATAAAACAATAAAAATTGTCTTCACCTGCTTGCCATTTCCGTGGCCTCCTTGTTGGGTGGAGGTACACTGAAGCAGACTGAAGGTACCATGGCCTCATTTCCAGATGGACTGATCACTTTCCACTTTGCCCTGTGAGAATTGCTCACTAGAACGCACTCATCTTCTTTGCTAATGGTGATCTGAGGATAGAAGGTCACAGAAAGCATTATGGTAAACGCTGTTGTAAATACACAGGCAGCGGTTCTAGCGTGCTGAACATACCTCTATCTGACGGTAGTCACAGATGGATTTGACTGGTAAGGAGGTCCTGATGGGGTTCTCCGGGCTGCGGGCCTTGAGCTGAACGACGGACTTTGCCCGTCCCACTAACCCACCTACTGTACTGCTGTATTTCAGAAGCTGCTCTTTCTCATCCTGTGAAGAGACATCAGTTAGGCCTCAGTCATGCATATACATCTACATCTTAAAACTGAGAGAAAATCTTAAGAAGCAGTATTTGTTCATCTTCTTCTACTCTAGTATACTTCTCAGAAATATACTTAAAATGACATTTAAGTACATTTGACTTGTGGGCATATATTTGAGCTACACTTGAATCTGCGTTTCCATTGATATACAGCAGGGGGTGCTAGTACACATCTTCTGTACTGACTTTCCCATTTACTACATGAAGTGTATTTAAAAATATACTTGAACTTTACTTAAGTATACTTAATAAAATAAACTTGAAGTATACACATTTTTGGTAAGGGATATCTTGATTCTTTAATTCTTTTAGTCTCCGTCTTAACTCTTTAAGTCCCCAACGCTCTGTTAATCATTAAATGAATTTATCGTGAGGTAGAAAACTAACCATGGACTCTTGAATGAGATCCTCGAGCCGATGTAAACTGCTGCTTCGGTCGCAGCTGTACTTTCTGTGGATGGCATCTTGAAGGCTCCTGAGGTAATCCAATGACTCTTTGGCATCGCTGAAAAACTGTAAGGAGAGTCACAGCATACCTGTAAGTCTGACATGAGTCATAAAATATTGCTCTGCTAAAAACAGCTGCGTCACTCACGTCAAAGTAGACAGCGTTCTCTTTCAGATGTTGCTCCACACACTGACAGAGCTGCAGTATCCAGCTCCACTGAGTCTGCATTGCTGCTCTGTATGCCTGAGAAGGGCACCGACGGATTAAACACCTAACCTTTGTTTTATTTTATATTTTATCTTGCTTTCTTCCATGCAACAAAAAAGGAGAAGTTGGTTTTGTGTATTTTAATTTAGGCCATGATGATGACAAGCTTAAATGGATGATAATTAGGGAAGATATTTAGAAAGTAATGCCTAACTACGTTGCTAAAACATTTACATAGTATGGAAATGAACAGCTTGAACATTCTGCTAAATTTCTCCAATTGTGTTTTACTTAACATACATACAGGTTTTGATAGAATGCTGTCTGCACTATTCCTTAAATTCTAGCTTCATGAGCTTTTGTTTTATTGATGAAAAGTATTACTCCAGGCTGTACTGTACCTCGATGGTCAATCTGGCAGGATGGTTCTCCAGAAGGAGGTTCTCTGCCTTCTCCTGTACTGACTTGATCAACTCCTCCTTGTCATCCAGCTCTCTCATGAGATCCTGTGGAAAGACATGGGAATATGCAGACGCTCAGGGCAGAGATATCAAGCTTCCTCTCAGAAGCCTGAACCTCAACATGCAAAGGCAAGTGAAGGCAACGCGAGACTCCTGTGATGAACACAAAATCTTGATCATGACGGATGTTGATGGTGCTACCACATCTAAAAGCGGTTATTACCGATCTAACCGAGGAGGATGTGTTCAGCCACAGTTTAACTTCATTTCTAGAGGCTATATGTGGATTCACTATAATTACTGTACGGATGGATGTTCATTTTGCTCGAATGAAGCCTTAAAGCAAAACACTATCTATCACAGCTAATAAAAAAAAAAAAATACAAAACAATATTTCTCACAGTTTTGGCCTTGTATATAATGGCAAGGCAAGTGTAATCACAATAGATGCATGGGAAATAATACAAATGTTTATAATAATCACTATATATTAAACCATTGTTTTATCTGTAATGTTCCAAAAAA
>JAUCMS010000013.1:57238-93989 GCA_032357445.1 Enteromius radiatus | reverse complement strand
AGACTCCTGTGATGAACACAAAATCTTGATCATGACGGATGTTGATGGTGCTACCACATCTAAAAGCGGTTATTACCAATCTAACCGAGGAGGATGTGTTCAGCCACAGTTTAACTTCATTTCTAGAGACTATATGTGGATTCACTATAATTACTGTACGGATGGATGTTAATTTTGCTCGAATGAAGCCTTAAAGCAAAACACTATCTATCACAGCTAATCAATCTGATGCTGAGTGATTAAAAAAAAAAAAAAAATACAAAACAATATTTCTCACAGTTTTGGCAGGGCAAGTGTAATCACAATAGATGCATGAGAAATAATACAAATGTTTATAATAATCACTATATATTAAACCATTGTTTTATCTGTAATGTTCCAAAAAAAGAAAGCATCAATATAAGATCAACATTAGTCAATGGCTGGCTCTTTTACACTTACTGCATGATAATCTCTCTTCCTTGAAATATTGCTGTTTCGCTCACTCCAATCGAAAGCCACTTCCTCTTCCTCCTTCTCATTGAGCCAGATCAGCTCCTGAGTGGCGCGGGACACAAAATCATACAGGCTGTCCAGGTGTTTCTGCCTCTCACCGGAGCATTTCTGAAAACACCAGAGAACACAAAACTGAGACGCGCAGTTCTCAGCGAATGTGAGGTATAGAAGCAGATCTTTAGAAAGCTCCTTTACCAGCAGCCTCCCGTACAGGCTTTCTAACTTATTCAGCTTCTCAGAGTAACTCTGCTTCAGTGGCTGGGTCATCTGTATCTGTGGAAGTGACACGGCTCAGTCACACATTTGTTTTTTGGAATACATATCATTTAAAGGAACAGATTACCCAAACCCAAGATTTTCAGCAAATGACAACTTTTTAAAGTTGCGTAGAAACTAATCTGCATTTAGCACTCTAAACATATTCTGGGTTTATTTTTTATTTATTTAAAAAGATGTAATGATGTGTATTACCTCACTCATTTTGGCTTCTTTAATGCTCATCTGGAATTCTTCGATGGCTTTGTGAAAATCTTTATGATTCCCTAAATTTGATTCAACACTTGGCAGATCAGATCCCCATTCTGCTTGATCAAGCTGAACCTTTGGGAGGTGAAAAGACCAGGGAGCATCATTTAGGAGATGAAAAGCATCCGAATTATTATTTCAGAAAACTTGAATTATATTTTGAATTGAATTAATTTGTCTCATAAACCTCTGTAAATGAAAAAACTCTTAATAAATATCCTTAAATCCATGAAATAACCCTATGATCTTTGCATCATCACTCAAATCAGCACACTTGCATTTTTAATGATTAAAATAATAAAGGATAAAATAATAAAAGATTATTTGTACAAAATAGAGTCCTAAACATACCTGCATTTCCTCAACCCAGTTAAGCAGATCCTGCACAAACTTCAGATTAACCTCATCCTCGGTTAAGTTTGGATCCAGGAATGAGGATTTGAGCATGGGTTTGCGGATCTGCATGTGTTTGAGCTGCTGAAGGACCCCTGGCTCCATGCCCCCTCCTCCTCCTCCTCCTCCTCTGCTGCTCAGGTAGGTCTGGACCGTGGCAGGCTGCATGCTGGGCGTCATGGCTGGGCTCATCGCAGGGATGCCTCCCGCTGTGACCAGGCCTCCATGAGTGAGCGCGGGAGACAGTCCGGCACTGAAGTTTGGGGAAAAGTTTGAGTTCAAGCTCTGCGTGATGCCAGAGATCATCATCTTGGTCTGTTCTGAGGTCAGCGTGTGTCCTTTGCTGTAGACGGTTGAGCACTCTGTTCTCAAAGCCAGCAGATCGTCACGGAGCTTAGACACCCTGAGGACCACAGAGATCGAGGAGGTTTCAGCAATTAACACAGTGCAGGGTAAACTATTTCTGTTGCTCGTTTTGAGAATGCCTCAATTATTTTTTCTTCAGTCAATGACTGTCTGACCTTTGTACGAGCTGATCAGCCAAGTAGAATTTCCCGTCCAGTAAAAGCTGGATATCCACCACTTGCTGCCTCAATAAATTCTCACACTCCAGAAGATAACCAGCGATCTCAGCTTCATGCTGAAACTGGATTCCTGATTCCAACCGCTTCGCATCCTAGGGGATATTTTCATTTTCATTCAGATTTTCAGTGTGAAAAAAGACATTTGCAGCTTCAAAATTTCAAAAAGAATTATTCAAAAACAATACATATATATTTAAATGTAGACATATATAGTCAGCATTTGAAGTGGATCAAAAAAAGTCCATCAAAGTTGATTAAAAATACTAAATGATGTTTATTTGAAAGTGTAACAATGCAAACTGGTTTTCTGTATAGGGTTAGCTTTAGGGTTAGAGGATAGAAAATATAATTTAAAGTAATAGAAGTCTATGAAAAGTATCCTCAGTTGTGTGTGTGTGCGTACATGCATATTTTCTGAAAAGGCAGTAATACTTATGAAATAAATAGCATTTCTCATAATTCAAATGAAATCTTCAGCAAAGGTAAGGAACTCACCGACTGCAGAGCGGCCCGTGCTAACGCTAACTTGTCCTCTCCAGCCACACAGTCTCGTTGAACTCTGTTTGCAACCTGCTGCAGCATTTCAAGTCTATGGAAACAAAAGACAGATGCAATGAAACATCGGGGCACGCGTCACCCAGAGCTCTGCAGAGGACAGCACAATCTCTCTGGAGGGTTTGGCTCCCTCACCTGAGTCCACACACAGAGTAGTTATTGAGATAAAGCGGTGTGCTGGACAGAGGCTCGAGAGCTCCGGAGAGCAGGTTTTCAGCCGAGCCCAGGCTGGTCAGAGTGCTGTCACCCACTGATGAGGTGCTGCTGCAGTACACCAGGTTGCTGTTCATCATAACAGACTCACGTTTACCACCCCTCCATCAGCAGCAGAGAGCCCAGCGGCCATCTACCGTCCCGGACCCGTGAACACACAGCCCTTCTGACCGCACCTGCTTCTAGCCGCTGCTATTTATAGGCTCACAGAAAAGCCAGCCCACAGCAGCACCAGCCCCAGGTAAAACACTGAGCGTTGCTTTCATGTGAGACGGATGATCCCGCGCAGGTTCAGACAGTTAGGCTGAGAGACGGGGGTGTGTTGCACCACACAACACATTCCTCTCCCTCCTTAACACACATTTCACCAGTTCACGGCATTACCTGCAGCGCTCATAGTATTTGTGACCATGGAGCACAAATCTAGTCCTAAACTGCACGAGTATATTTGTAGCAATAGCCAACAATGCACTGTATGGATTCAAATGATGCATTTTTCTTTTATGCCAAAAATCAATACGACACCAAGTAAAGATCACGTTCCATGAAGATATTTTACACATCAAAATTACATTTTTTATTACTATTACGCAACTTTAAAAGTGATTTTTTTTGACACCCTCAGATTCTAGGTTTCAGTTGTATCTCAGACAAATATTGTCTATTTCAATGTTTTCAGATTTCAATGTCAAAAAATTGACTGGTTATGACTGGCTTTGTGGTCTAGGGTCACATATAATCATGTGTACATATAACTGCTAATAAATATCAAAAGCATGAGTGAGTTATTTCCAGGTCATTTCCAGCAATGTTTTCACCTAAACATTATGACAGTCATTTCTGTGCAGGAAACTAATATCTGCAGACAATATAACAACATTTTTTTTCTTTTTTTCAAATATATCTTTGACATATATTTAAAATGCATTGAAGTGCACTGAATCTGCATACATTTTAACTAAGATGCTGAAAGAGAAACGTGTGAACAGGTGTCATCAAACAGAACTCATGAACATAATGGCCCTAATTCATGAAACATAAACAGAACTATTTCAGTATAAACTGTACATCCAGCACTTCCTCATCTCCAACTGATCAGGTATCATATATATACTAAGCATTTGTTGCACCCCATCGGTTGCCACTGTATATTGAATTGGTCGGGCTGCTCAAACAAACAAAGCAGTGTTTTTACAGCAGCACTGTGTTTACACTTTCATATTACAAGCTACTCAACAGAACAAGCTATCAATAGCGTTCATATTCATTTCAATGGCAGTTGCTTGGCTGGTGCAGGGCTGACCATTTCCCTCTTTCAAGGCCATTATAAAACATCTACTAAATTAAAAAAGAAACTATAAACATTGCTTGAGAAAATATCCTTTCATTTCATAGAACATACAGCAAATGAGAAACAAAACTATCTGCCAGCAGGAGCTAACTGGACCGTGCTATCATGGCAACTTTGATTCCTTCTATCCTCATGTCTCACTGTACATTTGGCTGAGATATGCAGATTATGATAACGAAAAATTATTAAGAATGTAGATGTCAGAAACGTCAAGTGAATTTCTCAGTGGAATGCATGTCTTCCACACCCATATTCTTTCATTAAGAAATAGCGATGGAGAGATAGCGTGTGTAAATCATCTCATACCTGTCCACTTCAGGCCTCAGGCTCTTCTCTCTCTCCAGCATGGCCACGATCAGCTTGCCCCATTCCTTCTCCACGTCATTAGGATGGTACCCTTGAGGGAGCTGGATGCGACCGAACTCCATCCACACCTACATCCCAACATACAACATGGTTTAAGACACCCCTACACATGTAAAAAATCTGAATGATCAAAAAAAGAAACAAACAAACAAAGGATACAAACCTCTAGCATTTTGTAGAGATGCTTAATTTTGGCCTTTTCATTTTCTTTTGGTGGTATTTCATTCTCTTTAAACTGTAGATACTGCGTATAAAGTGCCTGTAAAGATAAAAAAGATAAAAAGACAACATTGCCACTGGAGTTATGAACGGAGAACACCTGGACTCTGTGTTTCTGATCAAGGAGAAAGATGGAGCTGCTCTTCAGGTCTTTAAAGAGGTTTTCACGAGTGGGACGCTACCTATTAGCCATGGAAATCAGTACTGCTGATCTGCCTCAGGCTCCAATCGGCTGAGCAATGCGTAACGTTAGCCAATATCAGAGTCTCAGCAGCTGCTGATTGCTCAAAAAAATCATCTGTAAATGTCTGATATTTGACAAATCATTGCTTAAAATACATCTGCCCATTCATAAATCAAAATGTAAAATTGGTCCAGGAATGGCACACCTCAAAACGCCCCTCATGTCTCTCCAAACACATACATACATTGCATTAAAATAAAAAAAATCAACTAGAATTTCACTGAAACCCACCGAGTAATATTTATATATGACCCTGGACCATAAAACCAGTCATAAGGTTAAATTTGACAAAACTGAGATGTATCCATCATATGATAAGATTTCTATTGATATATGGTTTGTTAGGACAGGACAATATTTGGCCGAGATACATCTATTTGAAAATCTGGAATCAGAGGGTGCAAGAAAATCTAAATACTGAGCAAATCACCTTTAAAGTTGTCCAAATTAAGTTTTCTTAATGCATATTACTAATAAAAAATGACATTTTGATATGTTTACAGTAGGAATTTTACAAAAAATCTACATGGAACATGATCTTTACTTCATTTCCTAATGATTTTTGGCAAAATCAATAATCTTGACCCATACAATGTAGTTTTGGCTATTGCTACAAACACCCCAGCGACTTAAGACTGGTTTTGTGGTCCAGGGTCAAATATTCTTAACAGCACTCACCTTAAGTTCCACAGGATTGCTGGGGAAATTTCTGTCTGACATAACAGCCACATTGTGTTTGATCCACTGGCTGAGGTACTTCACCATATTCTGGTATTCAACCCACTTAATGTCCACATCCTGTTTCAGGAACATCAACTTCTGGTTAAATTCTGTATAGTTCACTTTAATTCTAAGAAAAAATTTAAACACAGGCATGATTCCAACAACATGGGATAAATTTATAGGAAGTGTCACTTCTTGGCTTTCTTCATTTCACATTCATTTATTCAAGAATTGCAAGCATGTTGGATTCAAGGTCAGTATGTCTTAAATGGAAACCAGCATACTCTTCCTCGCACAGAATTATTCAATGTTCTGGGAATGATTCCAAAGAATCAACTGATTCCTTAGGAGCTTTCAACTTCATTTAATTTCATGCATAACAAGCCTCCAGCTCCTCCAAGAAACACAGAATGCTTATGTAATGTGAAAGAAGTAGACAACGACAAAAAAAATGCATTTAATATTATACCATGCTAAAGTGTGTTTCTTTTTCACAGGGTTAGCAACATTATAGCTTCATGTGATTATACTTACATTTGCATTGATGCCCTCCATGCCCTCTGGTACTTTTGGGAAGACGTCATATAACGTTGATACGTAAGTAATAACAGACTTCTCATCGGGAGATGACACATCCACATCTGCTCAAACGGACAAGCATTTGATTAGTTAAAATGAAAATTAAACAGTTTTGCAACAAATAATAATAATTCCTGTGACCTTTCTTCAAGGCAAAATCCCTTACAGACAGTTTCTAGTTTTATTAAGTGTTTAGTGGATTCAGTGTTTAGTCTGCTGAGGATAGCGTTGGGCAGCGGGCACTGAATACTATTCTTAGATCCCAGTGTTGTTTTACAAATGACCATGAAATGCTGTGAAACTGTAGAGAGACGTTCAGCTCTGGTGACTCGCTGTATGGAGGAGAAATGACCATGTCAAGCTGAATTAATGACGGGTCACTTCAGACATCTAGTAGAGTTGTGTTAACTAGCAGCTCATTCTCACTCTGAGACAACAAGAGTCTTGCACATCACCAAAACAAACAAAGATACTCTATGGTGTCATTTTTGTGAAATGGTTGTCATGAGCTGGCTCTAGAAACCAGCTTAAACTAGCAGCCGTGCTTCAAAACATACCTAAACCAACATTTCTTTTGTGTTGTTGTTTTTCAAAATGATGTTTTTTTTACATAATAATTTGTTTTTGACTACATAATAATGCCTTATGACGTAACGTGGATGAATACATTAGTTCAGCGCTGAAACTCACCCTCTGGGTCCAGCAGTCGGGCCACACCGAGCTGCTCGGCCACCCCAAACGCTTGCTCTAGGTTGGATCTGCCACTTTGTGTTGATACTCTGCTCATATCGACCAGGTCAGGCCTGAATTAAGACAACACAATCTTATTGCACAGTCATTCAAGGTGAGATATTTTCTATATTACACACCAAGATCAAAAAAGTAGTTGATTGATGGTGACAGACATTTTCATTTACTCAAACCGACACCGGGCTTGTGTAAATCCCCCGAGGGAATCAATGTCAGGGCCGTGTCAAAGACTTGAACGCAGATAATCAAGGGACATCATTCAACAATTACATATAGTGTAGAGAATATGACGTCTACTTTAGATCAGCTATCACTGCAGCCCTCTGAAAACTAGGATTTCTTTCTGGGGTGAAATATGAGCCAGGCATGTTCATGACAGGGTTCATGAGATTCACTCATTATTAACGTGTTAGAAAACCCCCGACTGACAGGATTAGTCACGTCTAGAAACATCTTTGTCCAAAAAAAAGTCACTATCAAGAATCTAAAAAATAATATCATCAAACTATATGACTATAACAGCACAACAGCTCATTTAAAGAACAAAGATGAGAAATAAAGCTATATGTGCATGTACAGTAAAGCTCTGAATCATCGCGGTACAGTTACAGCTATAACACTCACTCGAACCTTCATTTCTTTAACATTTTGTGAACACTGGTCCAGTTGTGTGTGTAATCTCCTGAAGGAGCTTGAGATGCACCAGATCGTATTCTGTCTCAAATGGATTTCAGAGGGCATTTATACCTGAAAGATGTGTTTTTCTTTGGAATAGTGTGAACTGATGAAGCGTAAACAGTAATACTATTCTCATTACAGCCTGAAGACAGTAGACAGTAATACAACTCACAAAGTTATTAAACAGAGCTGATGTGTTTAGATAAATACAAATACAAATGAGGTGACTTAGTTTACCAAGAAAAATAAATATATTTAGACATGGCTATTTTTTTGGAAATAACCCTTGCTGAGCTGTTACCTGTACTTATGGATAATAGCATTGAACAGTCGTCCATCCCTCCACGAGGTAGTGAAGTTGTCGCAGCGGACGCCTACATAGCCTTCGGTCATCTGCTGGGACCACAGCAGAAGTCTCTCCTTGGCCGTCATGTCCTCGGACTCTCCTGTCACGTGGATGTCCGAGATCTGCAGGCAGGACAGAACATCTCTTATAACATGGCCAAGAGGATTCTTTTCAAACCTCGTCTCATGTGAACATGTGTAAAGGACAAAGTTGATTTCAAAAGAATTGTTATGTAGGAGAATTGCACATTTTTTGTTAATATAGTTTTGTCGTAATGTAAATTCACATCTGTTCTGTAAATAATCTAACACGAGTTTCAAGAGTTTACAATTAAGAATAAATAAAATGCATGTATCATGTATATAGAGAACTGTTTATATTAATAATTTCACCTTCTATGTAAATACAAGGGAAAACTGCACAAACGTTGTTTAAGAAAGAGATGATCACAGCAGCAATATAAAGATTTTCTGCACCCCAGTGTACTGTAGCAGAAATACAGTTCCTGTAGCATATAGTATAACTATGCTTTCTATTGTATAACCTCTGAGATATGAGAAATTATTTCATATCTTTGCATTGTTTAGAGCATAAAAAATAATGTAATATATACTGTATATTACATTTCATTCATAAGTTATGCAATGTCCTCATTTGAGGACATCAGGACTCAATTTCTTTAAATAAAATAAATGACATGAATGAACATGCATTAGCAAAACAATTGAGTTTTAAAATCACTAATTCATTTTTTATTTCTAATACATTCTTATTTTTATTTTTTTTACTTTATATAAAGATTATTCTCAACCATGTTATAACAGAATGATTTGATATACCATTTTTATTTCTGCAAAATGGGTGAAAAATGGTCATGAAAGGTTTTTGTTTTCCATTATGTACAATGTATCTATAAACTACATCTAATTTGCATATTAATGTGTTTTTGAAGCAACATGTAAAGAAATAAGAAATGTAATAATGGGAGTAATAATTGACCAGATTTTCATAATAATATATATTTAATATATTACTTCCCTATTCATTTGTTATGTCTCCCAAATTGTATAATAAACATGCTTTAGCCCCGGTATCCTCATATAAGGACGGGAATTAAATCAATGTCCTGTTTCGTAACAGAAACTCATATTTTGATCTGAAACCCCATCATTTTCCTGAGATGTTGATTTATGACGCACAATTTTAAAATAAATGTGCTCTTTACAGGACACCCATACTTAAAACAGTGACATGTAGAGAAAGTCCCTAAAAATATAATGCTAGAGTATTTATTATACTGCATATTTTAAATGTCTTCCTTATCTGCCACACCCACTGCAGGTCAACCAGACTGTTTAGCACCCAGGTGACAATAGCCACTCCACAATAAAACTATGCCAAAATGCACAACACAATGCAATGCATTTCCACACGTATAGACACTGTTAAAGCCAAAGGAATCATTGTCTGACTTACTGACCTAATATTAGCAAATAACTATATTCTGGCCTTTTCCAAATGTCTGTTTCTGCTGTACAGCAATGAAGCTCAGCTGGTGCTCATAGAAAGGCTGATTTGTGTGATATCCGATCGGTGATTTACCAGCACAGGTCGGTCACTCTGTTTCTTCATTTAGAGCTATTTATAGTAGTCTCTATGTATGCAATAAATCATATAAAATGTATTTTGAATATAGCAGTTTAATATGCTGTTGGTGACTAATGAATATGGACCAATAACACACTCACACACACACACGTTCACTGACTGTTAGAGATCTCACATGACTAAAAAGGATTTACAGATCTAAAATCAAACGCCTGGAGCAAAAGCTAAGCCAACACCTACTGGTTTAAGAAAATGCATTATACCACCTCATATCAAAACCAACAGATTAATAATCATTCACAGTTTGCTAAGTGTACAATACATGTACGTGCTGACATTCAAGTCAACTCAGAAGAATCTGTCAGCCGGTGTAATTATAGCTTGTCAGAAGGCAGCAGAGCACATGGTGTGTAGACTGTGGGTGTGGAAAGACTGAGCTATTAAACCAAGAAGCAAACACACCAAGCCCTGACTAACCACTGCCATGACTCTCAAGATGAACAACATCATCACGGAAACTCTGTCATTCATTAGAAAATGGTCTAGATGCTAATGGGTCAGTATAGCTAAAACAAAGAATACAGTCACAGCTGCGACACAAAGCACCTGTTACTAGTTATATCACAAGGTAACACAGAAATCAACTATTATCGTGTAGATGATTGTATTGTGTATCATCAATAGCCAGAGGTGTCATCTGTTGACAGCAAGACGATTCTTCTTTTTGTTATTATTATTATTATTATTGTTGTTGTTATTATCATCATCATCAGGCTAGTAATAGGCTACTATCTAATTAATAATTAGGGCTGATTTGGTCCATATATTTTTTTCAGTTTTTACAGTGTTATAACCCATTACACATGCATTTATGAACGCAACGGCCAATCAGATGTGTTCAAACAGAGTTAAGTTGTTCATTGCAGACTCACTGGCTGAATTGTGCTGAATGTGCAGATGTACATGAGATGTAAAATATCATGTATCTGTAATCTCACAAGCTGATGATAGGGTGATATGAAAATTGAGTATATCGCCAAACACTAGTGGAGAGAATGGCACTAATACTTTCACGTTCCCTTATTCCCAAGGAATGTGAATGCATAAAAGTAAAAGTAACTATAGTAGGTCTAAACGGCTTAAACAATAAGGCAATCAAAGCTGTCGTATAGCTATATCATGTCAGGATTACCATAAAAACAAATTGTAAAAATCATTCACGTCCTTGTAGAACTTAAAATAACAACTTGACTTTTCTGAGAAACCTGACTTGCACAGCCTGACCACTACAAAGTCGTGGGTTGTCATGTAGCAATTATGGCAATTACAACATGTGCATCAAGAGAAAAGGGTGTATGATGTTTAGCAGACATTATTTCTTAAGTAATGTTACACAAATTGTAGCTTTGCACCATAAATGGCATCTCACATGTTGACAGATGCTGCTATTACCTCCTGGTGTTCAGTAGAAGCATGTTTAAGATCCTGTTGGACAGTATCCAAAGTAGCCTGGGAAACTAAACCTCCCGAGCAAGAGTGGGCCCTCCTCCGCTTCCTGTGCACTTGAGTGTCCCATATAATTTTGGAGAACCCCTCTGTATTTTCCAACTGATGATCTACACAGCTCCCTGAGGAGCTTTTTCCTCTCAGTGTCCGGAGCATATGTTCCACCGCCCCCAAACTCGCTGCCCTCCTCAACTGCCTCCGAAAGAGCTTCTTTTCCAAGAGCCCGTCCTTTGAGGCGATGCTTCTGAAGCTCTTGGTGACCCCGCGTAGATTATGCTCCACTGTGGGCCAGCTATTGTCCTTATCCATCTGATGAACACCTGGTCTTCTGCTTCCAGTTTTACCTCGGAGAACTGGGACTTGTCCAACATACACCCCATTGCTGATACTGGGCTGACTGGGTCTTGGAGTCTCATCTTGCTCAGAGTTTAACGTACCGACCTGATTTAGGGAATCACTACCAGATCTGGCGTCCTCCAGATCATCACATCCCTCGACTCCATGGCTTCTCAAAGTGTCAGTAGCACTGAACTCTGCAGATTTCCTCTTCTTCCTCCTTTGAAAGTATCGGCGTCCCCTGAGCTCCTTCGGTGCAGGGCTGATTGGGGCTTTCGTGGGATCAACATAACACTCCTCTTTAGAGCCCCGCACACATCCACACATATTACCCATGGCACTTACTCATACTAACAAGCCTGGCCATCAAGAAAGTTTCACTTTTTCCTGTCAGCTGTAAACAAGTACTTCTTATCCCAGGAAATAACAGCCATCTTTTCTCCTGCAAGTGTTTCGGTCACGTGATATCATACGAATAGTCCCAACATCCAAAGCGGAGCAGATGATACGAATCCCTCGGAGACTCCAAACAAACTTCTGCTTCCTGTATCGCGCCGGCTTCGCTCCACAGCCCGGCCCTTTCTTCTCATGCTGCCAACACACTGAAATCTCAGTGACCTTTGTAACAGCACCCTTTGCCCTGATCCTCCAGAACAAACACTGTAGAGTTCGAGTGACAGAAACGAACACTGCTTTCACAGCTGAGGAAACGTCACAGTCCTCATGTGATGTGTAAACACTGCCACCCCCGGAGCCCTGCCGGTGTTGAGTTTCCCCAGGCTCTGTGTCCTCAGCGGTAGGAGGCTGGAGAGAGAGAGAGAGGGAACAGGGAGGGGAAAGGGACTGACTCTCATCCGTTCCCTGATGGTAACTGTGAGAGCTCTGCTCGGCAAGTTGAGCCACTTGATTAGGCCGTACCAGGCTGAGAGAGAGTCATGGTCTGTCATGAGGCCTTTAAAAATAACATGACAACGTGGCCAGCTCTGCAGCAGGGCAAACTGTGCTGCCCCAGACGGCAAAGCTCTCTGTTTGCTCTTTAATCTGGCTCTGATCACGTCCAGCACGCAAACAAACATAATCAGTGGTCACAGATATGGAAGATAATAACTTTTATTGGTAACATAAACTGTTTTAGAGCCATAGCTGTAAAATATAATTATCTTCTACAGCAAGTTATTGACCAAACATTCATATAAAGTTAATTGGCAAGAATTACTAATTAGGCTAATTTGTTTTAGGGATCTTGGACTTACTAACAGCTAACCAACCACATTTTTGGTTTGAAAAATTATGGACATAGCTATTTCTGTGGCTGACCTTATTGCACATGCACTTGTAGGAGTTTCCCTTTCAGATGCAAAGATTAATGGGAGGAGAGCATTTAAATGAATCATTCAAGGGGATATACTAAGGTTTGCAGTGCAATTTACCTGTATTTTTACCGTTATTCACCCCCCTATACATAATGTCTTAAGTCATTTTGCATGTTGTTAGTAGTTTATCCACACATTATCATCAGTTCTGCTTGTGTGTGACCTTGCACTAATTTGTTCTGCTCTTGGTAGATCAGATCTGTGAGGAAATGTCTGTGTTCTTCAATGAGTTCATTGTCAGCAGATCAACTGCAGAACGTCCCACTCTCATCTGTGCTTTCATGAGATTCTGATCTCGATAATTTGACCTGTTTCATAAATCTGGCCCAATATGTGCTAATCCTTTTGCCTCATCTTTTCACTATATCACAGAGACTTCAGCGTGGATTCCTTAGAGGCTCTAGAAACCACAAAGGAACATGCTACAGACTGCTTATATTTTAGTAATGGGGTACAGCAGTACAACAAACTAAACAGGAAAACAATGCAGAGGGCAAGCCATTAAACTGACTGCTTATAAGTGCTTACTTACATATACTTTCATACGCATTTCACATGAAAACTTCAAACTATCTGCACAGAGGAGTTCTGCATGTGCAGCGGTCAAAACATTGCTGCGTTCATTCACTCTGCCCAAAAAATATTCTCTAGTGCAGTTTTCAAACATAAGCCTAAATAAAAAAGCCGAGATCAAACGTCACATTGTTGCATATTATTGCTAGAGGCGACGTTAATCCACAATGACCACACCCCTCAACTTCAAAGCCTTCAAAGAAGACAAGCAAACTACTAAAACAACATAATGGCTAATGCCAGCTTGATTCAGAGTCAAATGCCTTTGATGGCATGTTCAAACAGACAGTATTCAGACAGCAGCTGTGGATATTGTATTAATGAATAAATACATTCCCCCAAATCTTTAATTACATTAAAGAGATGTAAACAATAGATGTAAATGTGCATGCAGTGAATACTTTACTTGTTGAAAAAAGATTGAAAACTTGATACTTCCAAAGAAGAGACCGGAGGGCTAAAAAAATATGGACATGGTTCAAAAATCATCCCTGAGAGACTAACGTCTAGGCAGAGCCATCAAAATCAACTCTAAGTGCCCTCTAACTGTGGATCATGAGGGAACAGGCCCACTAGCAGCGCATGCCCAACGGCTCGCGTGAGACTGACAGCGGCAGGTGCTTCTGACGGCCCCACGCTACCTGTCAGCAAGTTTTATGAAGCCAAGCATTAGTTAACACATTCTTCGGCTGTGTCCCAGATATCAATTTTTGAGTTGTTTTGTAAGCCCTTAGCCCATTGTGGGCCGCCAGGGAGGCTGGGTCAGTGTGGTTCGCGTGAAGAAGTGGTTAGAGCCTGACGCTCCTGCATTCCCAGAGAGATCAGCTCTGGACACGGGCTGACTTCTGCGGCAGGCTACTGCTAAAATGCATCACTTCAAACCAAACATGCAGCTGAGCCAAGGATATTAATATCCTACTGCAGTGAAGGTGGGACAGAGCATCTGAAATCAGAAGGACTCTCCAGGGGTTTTTGGCTTACAGTGTCTTCAGTAAAGAATATGTGATGGGCAAAGGGATACATAGGGGCAAAGACCTCCGTCTGGTGCATGTGTGCAGGCTCTAACAGTTACAAAGCAGCGTTGATGGAAAGCACTCTTCTCCAGCTCAGTCTTATATACTGTACATCTGAAGCAGCTTCACAGGCTCAGACCTGCAGCAGAACCTGTGTGTGACCTCTGCATGAAGCAGAAATGCTGCAGGAAAACTGACTGAATGTTTGTTTGTTTTTTTTCTGCTGTAAATTTAAAATGCAAAAGAAATGATCTGAAATGTTCATCTTTTTTTATATATTCTGCAGTAAAATCTCTTTCATTGTGAAAAGCATGGATTTGTTTTCCCCCGTTATTACGAAGCATACAAAATCTTAGCCATACAAGACAGATCTTGTGTATGTAATAACACAAATATTTTCCATGTTCAGTTACTACATGTTGATGCTAAAATAATGACCTTAATAAATCAACCTCACAATACGGTTACTGAAGAAAATCACATAATTGAAGATTCTGGCACATGACAAGAGTTTCTATTAAAACAGGGAAATGTTCCTGCATGAAGATGACATTACAGAAAATGAATAAACAGCGAAGCGGGCGTGAGTATGTGAATGAACACGCTCTGCAGGCGGACAGATATCCTCACACTACAACCGCAAAATCAAGACAAACTCTGAATGATGGCTTGAGGAAGCCTTGAACCCTGAAGCTTATTTATGGACTATAATAAGGGTATACATACAGTTCTAACACTATGTGCTTTTAATTGACTGTTGCTAAAGTGTTTCGGCTCGTTTCTATTAGCAATAGATACTGTATTGTCTCAAGCTCTTTTCAATAAACATCTGCACATACTTGAGCTAATGTGGGTTTGCCTATACATGCATGACCTCTTGTGGTCAGAAAATGAACTGCAGCATTGACATATTGTCATTGTCCGAATCATAATCATCATATTGTGAGGAATACGTAGTTGGAAACACCTACATCAAGCATCAAGCCAATAAACAAACAATGACTGACTCACCTGAAAGTGCAGAATTATGGTCCATATTAATCCCAATGTCAGTTTTGGGTTTCCGTCCGTTATGTCATCGTTCCTGATGTTCACCAGCTTAACCTGAGAACACAAGTGTTATACAGTTATGATAATAACACGATCATACAGTGCTCTGCAGCATTTCCATAAAGACATAAAATATATAATGGCATTTCTAGCTTTAATTATGTATTTATTTTATATTAATGTATGTATGTACACAGAGGGATCTACAAACCCATATGCAATGACATTTAAATAATGTCTCCAATAACAAAACAAACAAGCAAGACTGTTGTTTTGGCTTTAATTACACGGCTATTTCCATCTGATTCAGTTACTTCATTCATTCATTCATTCTTCATTTGTAAATGAAGTATTTGAAGGCAGATAATACAGCATATGCAAGAGTTTACGCATAATTCACAATTAATATACTATGTTTTAATATTGTTCATACACTCATATTTAGATACATATACTGTTTTTTACATGTGCATGATGGCAAAAAGTCATTTATAAGGCTGCAATTCGAAATGCATTTGTTGTCCAAAGCTAATCTATGCAGCAATCTACTTCTAGACCATAAACATAATTCAACAAACACTGTTCCGGTTACAGCGGTGACGCATCATTGTCAGTGTCTCACCACAAGAGGGCACTAGAGGACAGGATGTTTATTTAGGGCATGGACACCAACTGCTTACCTAAGAAATGAGCAGCTCCATTTATAATTTCTGATTAAAAGAGCCATGTTGGCAGCCAATGTGACCTTTCTATAACAATGTGTCCGGGTTTCTAGGCTGCTTGGCAATTTGACTGCAGGCATGTTAACTGTGATCTGGAAACTCCTATTTTTATTTTTAATAATCGTAATCTTTTTAAACACTGGCGTTTCGTATTAAGTTTGCCATTATTTTAAGATCAGCTCCTTATTTTAAAATCACTGTTACACACAGACTGGCTTATTATAGAAATATTTATAGATTTTATAGCTAATAATGAAAATATGTGGGTTATGTGAAATTTATCGTAATTCATCTTCGGTGATGACTATTTCTCCGCTTACCAACAAACTGAAACCATGTTTATTCTTGGATATTTAAACGTATGGCCTATTTAAGCAAGCGCAAATGAGGGGTCATGCATTTGGGTCATTTGTGAATCCAGAGGTCAAAGTGTACTTCATATCCCGTGTCATCTTGAGCTGCAGAACTGCTTGTACTTGTCGTTTCACAGACCCCAGATCAGATGTTTATTTTTTTCCTCCCCACTGAAACTAATGGTTAACTGTAGTACCCAGCGTTAACTAACTAAACCCTGCCTTCAACATATGAAAAGCACTGAATATTCAATTTTCATTGGTTGAGAAAAAAACATTTCCGGCCATTTTGTAAATGGCATAGAAGCTATCCTATATTAACTTCCTTAAAAAAATAGAACTAGAACTGTGCAAATGCTACAATATGACAATATTATAATTCAGCAGATATTATACAATATTAGATCCCTCAGGAATGTCACATGAGTGCATTTTACAATCATGTAGTTGAAATTACAACTACATTCGAGCTTATGTCTATGAGAACTAGTCAGCATTGATTTGAATTGCAAATGTAGCATTACTGCAACCGTAGCAGCATGCAAACCATGCCAGATGTGTGCTTTCTACGTCAAGGGACCGCTTGCTTAGGGCCCCTAAAACTCTAAACCCGCCCCTGACAGCAAATGATTTCTACCTGTCTTCTGTATTTCTGTGCTATTTTTCTTCGCTTGTACTTCTTGTCTTCACAAGAGTTGATTTAGAAATCACACAGAACAGAAACTGATGGAAAGTTAAATGTTTTGAGATTTAAATGCCCATATACCAATTTCTTATTATAACTTAAATAGGAGTACAAAGAAAATCAAATCACTGTGTTTGTTGGTGTTTTTTATTTTTCTCATTAGTCTTACCTGCCGCCTTTTTAAGTAGTCCAGTGCAATCTGTACATTCTGGAGTCTGTGGAAGCGCATGCGGCCCTTCTCCCGCGGCTGTGAGGAGACGAGAGAGAGAGACGTCAGGGCATGCATCATCAGACAAGGCCGAGCTCTCACCGTAGAAACTCTGTATGCTAGCTGGCCTGACCGAAGCACATCAGCTTTCTTGCTAACTACCCACAATACATGATGCCTTGAAGGAACACAAGCCAAACGCAAGGTCAAAGATGAGACTGGAAGCAGTGAAACAAAGCTGATGGAAAGATCTGAAAATCTCCACTCTTCAGCTCGGATGGAGTTTGTGCGTGAGCATTTTCTCAAAGGTGCCTGTCAAACTTGACGTACAGTACAGTGAGGGCAGACTTAAAGACACATGAGCGGATGATCGATGACTTGTGAAGAATCGTGTGGCCCTTTTTCAGGCTGGAAGTAAAGGACTGATGTGAGTTCCATGTGTTTTGTTCACAGAATAGAGACTAAATGTTTTATCACACGAAACAGCACTTTACATGAAAGACAAGTATGTGTAAACTTGTAAATTCATGATGCACATTAAAAGACCCCATGAAATGATTTGACGGATCCGGCAAAAACTAATACTATACTAAATAATATAAATAAAGAGCCATCATGACTGATTTTGTGAGCCAACCCAGAAGTTCACAATCAACCTGACAACCTCTGACTAAAAAAAAAACATTTTCAGTTGACTTTTGGATTATTGCAGAAAAAAATGTGTTTCTTTCAGGTTTTGTTCATCATGATAATCTTCAAAAATGAACACAACTAGAACTAACACAAACATCTACACCACAGTCATATGATTTCAGAAATTAGGCTGCAAACAACTGTTTATTATAAAAAATTAAATAATGATTAATCAAAAGCATTTTTTAAATCAACTAAATTCTGATTTAGAGTAAATTGCAAGAGGAACAAATAGTAGCCACTTGTTGACAACCACATTTTTCAAGACTAATAATATCATTAACACATTATGAGTATCACTGATGTGTTTTATATTGTAGAATAAATCAATAAATAATTTCAAACATTTATCCAAAACTCCTTTATAAATAAAGCCTTTTAACTTCAGGACAGTGGAACCTGAGCCTAAATGCTAATTCATACATACTACTCGCCTCGCATACTGTTTTTCACGTACTATATAGTAGGCAAGTAAGCGATTTCGGACGCAGCATCTGTCTTCAAAACAGCCTGCTATAGAATAGATAAATACTGTTCAATACAACAACAAAAAAACAAACAAGCCAACTAATACGGACAATGTTTGACTCCAGTGGATCACTAACTTCAGATCTGAAGCTCTGAGAGCTCATACAAACAGCTGCCAGTCAGACACCACTCAATGAACTTTTAATATCTAGCACTACTTATCAATCGTATGTCTTCAACCTATCAGACTAAAAATGAAGTAAAATCCACAACATTTGATTTCACGGGGTCTTTAGCACACTCTTGAAGCGAAAGGAACTTGAATCAGGCCTTTAGTTCACAGCTCAAGCTTCTGTGTCTTGAGAAATGACCAAGCTGGCATTCTAGAGCACTCCACAGCAACCCCAGAAGGCAATGCTGATGCTGTGACCTCATCCTCACTGTCTGCAGAAGAAGCAGTTAATACACACAGCACACTCTACATTAGTCCTGTTATGAGGGGGCAGGAGGACATGTGTCCACACCTACCCCCTTATCCTCATCATCCTCATCATCGTGGTCACGTCCATGCCGCTCAACCGTGCATGCGTCAGCCGCACTCACCAACCGCAACGTCTTCAGAAAATCACGCTCCCTTGGCTTACCGGTGGGAACGTGAGCACGAGAGAGAGACACACACACACAGACACAGAGACACAGACAGGTGGACATATGAGAGATGGACAGAAGAAGAACGTGAGAAGGACAGGAGACAAGGAGGAAAAGAAACAGGGTGTCACCAAAACAAAGGGGGCACTTCTCTCTGATCTCGGCACTCCCCAAAAACAACTATGGTTGCAAGTTCCATCGTCACCAATAGAGTTCAATAGAACTAATGACCATAGTTAGCTAACGGTGCTTTTGGGAAGCGCACCCCAGATCAGTGCATTCAGCAGCCGAGCTAAAGCGCTCACATCACAGAAATAAGCAGATTTATCAGCTCCTGGAGGAATCCTCAGATCAACCTCAGTCACTCAGACGGTAATAAAAACACAGGAATAGGCTCCATCACTAGATTGCTCTGTCTGAATAGGTGTGGAGGATTGTAGACGCCCATTACTGTTATTGGCTAACAGCTGTGTATGCTTGACAGTCTCCGCCCTTCACAGATGATTTAGGTTAAACCCGCATAAATACTCCTATCAAATGATCTGTTTAACAGACAAAGCACTTGTGTTGTAATAATATTGTCTTTTATTAGTTTCAATCTTTCTGAAAATCATGTGTCAAACTGAGCCTTGTTAGTAAACCAATCTGTGGTAAAATTAAGTTCTTACTGATCTTCATTAAAACTAAAGTGTATCCACTCTTTCCTAGTATTGGTATCCAAATAAAAGCAATGCAAAGACAGTTTTTTTTTTCTTACAGCTTGGCATCTTGTCTTCAGAGCATCTTTATTGTTTAGTTTCTGCATAGACCTGTGCGTCCACCTCTCTCATAAACACTACATGCAAGATTTAGTGGGTGGGGCTAAACAGTAAGTGATGTAGATTCAGTGGGCGTGGCTAAACAGCCAGTGACGTAGAATCAGTGGGTGGAGCTAAACAGTAAGTGACGTAGATTCAGTGGGTGGAGCTAAACAGCCAGTGATGTAGATTCTGTGGGCGGGGCTAAACAGTATGTGATGCAGATTCAGTGGGCGGGGCTAAACAGCCAGTGACGTAGAATCAGTGGGTGGAGCTAAACAGTAAGTGATGTAGATTCAGTGGGTGGGGCTAAACAGCCAGTGACGTAGAATCAGTGGGTGGAGCTAAACAGTAAGTGACGTAGATTCAGTGGGTGGGGCTAAACAGCCAGTGACGTAGAATCAGTGGGTGGAGCTAAACAGTCTGTGATGCAGATTCAGTGGGCGGGGCTAAACAGCCAGTGACGTAGAATCAGTGGGTGGAGCTAAACAGTAAGTGATGTAGATTCAGTGGGTGGGGCTAAACAGCCAGTGACGTAGAATCAGTGGGTGGAGCTAAACAGTAAGTGACGTAGATTCAGTGGGTGGGGCTAAACAGCCAGTGACGTAGAATCAGTGGGTGGAGCTAAACAGTCTGTGATGCAGATTCAGTGGGCGGGGCTAAACAGCCAGTGATGTAGAGTCAGTAGGAGGGGCTAAACAGTCAGTGATGTAGAATCATGGGGGGGCTAAACAGTCAGTGATGTAGATTCAGTGGGAGGGGCTAAACAGTCAGTGATGTAGATTCAGTGGGTGGGGCTAAACAGCCAGTGACGTAGAATCAGTGGGTGGTTTTGGCAGATTGTTTTCAATATAAGCTGTTTTAGAGTAACAAAAAAGTTTGAAATAATTAGAGGATGTTTTTATAGTACAATCGCCTCTTACATGTCAAAAGATTTAGGGTATTTTGGTTTCTAAGTTCATCACCTTTTTTTATGTACTAAATTATGACAAATATGTAATTATAAATATTCAAATGCTTGATAAAAAAATGATGCTTGATAATGCAATTAAAGTGTATTTTAGCTTAACATAAATGCTTGTACATTCAGCATAACATGTTAACCATATTTAAACGACAACTGACACGATTTGAACTGATGATGTAAATGAACTGATTATATGAAAATCTACTTTTTAATAAAGCTTAAAAAAACTATTCACCTCTGATACTGAATGAGAATTCCTCCACAGCTCATAGCCAATGCATCATAACACAGTACAGAGACTAGACTACAATTATCAATATTTTCATAATAGTGTGCATATGTAAAGATCATCATACACTGTAAATAAGCAAATGCATTTTTTTTACAGATTAGCACAGGTGTTTTAGCTGCTGTAAAGCATGAATACGGTTAAATCACTTTTAGCAAAGCTGATCAGTGTGTGAGTGGCTGCTGGATTAGTAACACACACGCACACACACAGATGTGGACAGGTGTGGATGGCCCCCATGTTACAGCGAGTGACTTCACACGTTCAAGTATTCCGCTTCAAGACTGCTTAAACGTTTAACACACTTCTCAGTGTATGTTTCAGACACGAACAGCTGACAGACGATGAGAAGTGATCCCTGAGCAGCTCGAACAGAGCCACACTCACCAGTTTGTCACCAGACAGCACCTCCAGCAGGGAGATCAGGTTATGTCCATCTCGCAAATCCTCATACAGGTCGTTCACATGCTTTCGGACCTGAGACGAAGTGACAAGAGAAAGAAAATATGCATTACATATAAGACAAAAAGAATAAATATATCTACCTGTTTCTGAGAACACACAGAAACTTCCCATAAAATGGGAATAAAATTTTCCCATAACATTTTTATCACAAGAAGTAGTATGCAAATGGACTGAATAAATTAAGTATTGATAAATGGATTTTGAATTGTCATTATAAAACAAAATAAATCACAGAAAAAGGGAGGGGCAATCATTTTCACATAGTTTTGTCACTTCAAAATATTCAAAGCTGTTCTGGAGTTTTTGTTTTGATAACTGGGGTTTCTATCCTGCAGAAGACAAAGACTAGATCCACCCGCTGTATGACAGTGACTGTGATTCACCCTGCAGAAGCCTGTTTAAACACATCTGCAGTTTTGACCAGTTCATATCTGTGCTCCAAAAGCACAGAGACTTTGAGGTTCTCCGGGTTCAGTATCACAGTTCCTGTCTCAACAATGACACCTTATTACTCATCATCACAGTCCTCAGGAAACCGTCAATCCCTGCCTCTCAGCAATGATGTTTGACATTGTGAGAGGAAGTTTTTAAGACATCATTTCAAAATGAATTATCTCTCACGCTGTGTTTGAAAGCCCTTTTATCCCTCACACACACGTAGCACTGTAAACATTAACACTCCCATGAGACGCTGGTCAATGTCAGACATCTCATCTGAACGTCCTGAATACCACGCCGCTGAAGTCACCTCTCTGCCTTACTGACCTGCTTTCACTCAGGTCCTCTTGTTCATAATCCGCAACAAGCACAGCTGCATGACTAAAATAGATGTTTAACTCTGCTTCTGGGTCAGACCAGTCCGTTACTCTTTAATATGCGCTGCTAGTCAGCACCTTGCAGCAGATATAGCAAAAAATAAATATTGTTTAAATATTGTTGCTGTTCTGCCATATTATTCATTGTTATATCTAGTGCTGTCAAACAATTAATCGCAATTATTAGCATCTAAAATAAAGGTTTTTGTTATCATAATATATGCATGCATGTATATATGTAAGAAAAATATATGTTTATATTGAAAATGTATGCATGCATATATATATACACACACACAAACACACATGTAAATACATGCAAATGTTTCCAAAATGTTTACTGTATGTGTGTATACATCATAAGTACACACACATAAACAAACATTTTGGATGTGATTAATCACAAATAATATTTTCAACTCTTTTGAAACTGTTAATAACCATATTTTACACAATATTACTAATATATAATATTTACGGTTTAAATATTTAGAGTTTTAAATTAGCACATCAACACAATTTGACAGTTAAAAACTAATTTATTTATTTACTTTTAAATCACCATTTTAGAGCAATAAAAATATGCAGTAATATATAATATATAATCCTCTGTATTAAAATCACGTATAATGTTCCACTCCAGAGTTAGCTATAATCATCCATATCAAATTATCCAGCACGTTGTTACTTGTCCTTTTTCTTTATGGTGAAATATTTCCTTCCTTGTTCCTAGCAATCACAACAAAAACCATTTATGAAGTGATTTATCTGACTGGAATAAATGTGTCTTATATAAACAGAAAATCAAGCTGAAATGATTCTGCCGGACATGCTATTTCTTGCCATCTTGGATAAGTTTGTTATCCCAGGAAAACCTGAAGCTCAAGTGTAAATGAAAACAAAACATGTCCACAAACTTATAAACTGGATCTAATTTGGAAAATATTCAAACAGAAGCCACATTGAGACTGAGGTCTGTGCTACAAAACAGTATATCCAGGTGATGTTCAGGCATGTGCTTCACGCTTAATAAACCAATCGTGTGTTTTAGCATTTATTATAAGAGCTTTCTAAACCAAAGGTGACTGCAAACGCCCTCCAGACACAATACACCTGAAGAATTAACGAAGCATGTGTGGAGTTAGGGAGCCAGATCCCTTCCAAACAGAGCCACAGCATATGTTAACACCCTCCAATTCTGATGTGACTGTTTGTATATTTAGATATCTATCATTTAGATCAGAGCATACTGGGAAAGCTCTCTTTCTGCCACCTACAAGCGCTTCACAAATGTGCACTGATACATGAAAACTGCAACAAACCTACCTTTAAGAGGTGCTGATTTATCCATTTTGTGAAAGTCTTTTTCTGGACTCGGTCTCTTTCATCTGAAAAACAAGAGGGATTGATGTTAGAATTGCATTCAGACTGTTGCAAAACCACTTAAGCACTAACATATCTAGTAATCTCTTTTTTATAATAATAATTACACCAAAACCACTGAATGCTCATAGCTAATCAACTACAAAACGTTAAATAAATATATATATATTTTAGATTTTTGTGTCCAATACATGCACTACATATTCATAATACTGTACTTGACCTGTTTTCATTATTTATATCATTGAATAAATGTTGTGAATGCTTACGTTTTATATATATTTTGTCAGATTTGTCATTAAATGTTCATATTTCAACTAAATTGGAGTAAAAACAGAATTAAAACTGTTGATATAAAAACTGCCTTACGTGTAATTTACATGTTTGTATACAACAGCTATTATTTGAGTGTTAAGTTATAAAATATATCTCAAATAAATTATTAAAAAAAGGTTATTTTTCATTTAAATTATAGGCTAAATTAATTTTTTTTAAATAATTTAATAATTTTTTAATATTTTTTTTAAATAACATAAATAAATATATATATATATATATAATGATTCTGGTACATCACAACATTTTTGTTATTATTAATAGTAGCAGTAGTAGTATTTATTTCTGTTTATTTTTTCAAAAGATCAAGAATTGTGAATGAAGTGATCTCTGTTCATCAGTATACCCATCCTGCCTTTAGTTTTAGAAAAGCTAGAATGTTGTTTAGCGGATGTAAAATGCAAATGTTGTCTGGCATGGCAGGTTTGTGTAACGCTATAATACTATGTTTCTATTTCTGGACAGGATATGAAAGCTAATTACAGAAAAAGACTGAATCCCAGTCAAGTCTTGCTTCCATTACGCCAGCGCTCCCAACCACAGTATTTTGTTTCCTGTCTCCATGACAACAGACGTGCCTGCATCACAGCTCGGCATAATGGGAATATAACTTAGTATTTCAAAACCCATCAGCGAACAGTCATCTTCATCTAAAAAAGAAAGTACCTTGTGCTTAGCATCATGCAGATGTTTCCAATCGGGACACTGTGGTCATCATCTTCATCATCATCATCATCAACATCATCATTATCACGTGACTATTTGTTCAGTGCTGCACAGAAATATTTGGAAAGGTCCTGTAACTGTTCTCTAACGGAGAGACCCTGCAGTAGTGTTGCCAAGGCTACTTTAACACTCTTTCTGAGGGATACTTTCCATGTCTGCAGGTCGGACCAACCCCAGTATCTTTATATTAAGCCCCTGTAAAGCATTTATGAGGGGAACTCCTCCAAAAAAACCTGTATTTTACCCCACTGGAACACCGGAAATCCCCCCTGAAAAGAGATTAGACTACTTAGTTTTGAGTAGCGATTGGGTGGGTTTTGCTGTGAAAACCTGGCAACCCTGTGGTGCAGAAAACAGGCTGAGAACTGAATCACAGCCTGTCAGTTAAAACAGAAACATGACTTTACACTAATCTGAAAACTGCATGCTGTGTGCTGTTTGTCTGTGCAAACTTGTGTTGCTATGCATCTGCTAACACGTGCTAAACAGTCCTCAGTCAAGTCTCTATCACATTTTGGTCTATAGATACAAGGTTTTGTCCTTCAAATGCAGTTGCATTGATCTTTTTTGCCTTAATTTACCAACCATCAGATGAAAAGTCTGATAACTTATTAAAGTATGACACCTCACCTCAACAAGAAACATGTTTTAAAATATTGCAATGATTTAAAAATGTGGTGTGACACGTCATGTTTAATTAACAGCTATGTAAACTGAGATTTAGTTCCCATAGCCAAATTTTGATTCACCCTCAGGTGAAAAACCCCATCCATTTAAGAAAAAGCAACAGCATGTCTAACCAACTGCATGATTTGATCTATTTTGATGATGCAACACAATAACATCATTCAGAAACTGACAAGCAAAATTAAACCGCTATTCTCTAGAATGCTCTACAGTATCCATCATTCATTCACTCATTAGGAATTGAATAAATAGTTATTTGCTAATTGCAACCACAAATGAGAGTTTGCTGGAGGGGAGCGATGATTGTCCAGCCTCCTTGTGCAAAAAAGGGTTCATGTGAATAAATACATCTGTGGAATAAATTCATTTACGTGCATCAAAAAATCATGTGCAATTTTGTTCTCTTTGACTCACTGGATGCAAAATATTGTATGCAATAGTTAAATTCACAATTTTGGATGCAAAAAGATCTCTCTCTCTATCTCTCTCTCTCTCTCTCTCTCTATATATATATATATAATTGTGTAAATGTGATGTCAGCAAATAAGCGAAAAGAGAACTGTCATGAATACTTTAAAGAAACCCTTGACATAAATGAAAGACGCTGCCTGATTTCTTATCACATTTCTATTCTTTATTCCCAATATGATCCACAGCTTGCCTTAGCAACATGGCTAATTAATAACGCAGAGCATGACTGTGTTGCTGTAAGCCACTGTCACTGCAGTCACCTTAACCTGACAGCTCAACCGCAACCTCGCAAATCTCACTGTACTTCGACCCCTTCAGCACTGACAGAGATGAAGTCTGCCCCTAAGAGCATTACAACACAAGATCTGGCAAGCGGAATGAAAACGAAAAGCTTGGCATACTGCAGCAAAAGCAGGCAGTCTGGCAGGCAGCGGAGGAAAGCTACTGACCCATGCAGCACATGAGCGCCACCAGCAGAGCGTCACCCCTCATCAGCCCAGGTGTCTTCAGCCGAGCGTCGTGCATGTCTGACGGCCGCTGAAGGTGGGACTCTCCGCGAGGCAGCAGCTACTCCCTTGCTTTTCCTCTCAGTATTCCCTCGCAACCGTCTAGAACGAGTCCCGTCAGGTTTTCCGGCAGCACGCAGTGAGTAACAGGCTCCACCACATGGTGAATGTTTACATAAGAACAGCGTGCTGGAGTCTTCACTGCGCTGAGTTACTAAGGCTACTGGCTCTGAGGATATGATTCTGCTGAGCAATATATATTCAGTGACAGACTCTACACAACCCTTCTGTGTGAAGCAGGCACGGTTCTTTGAGGAAATAATGATCTTTACCCTGTACACACCACAGCTAAAGCGTCGTATCCCATTCTGTACACACAGACGTCAGATATTTATGGAAATGACAGCCAAAGTGTACAAAACTTTACATTACAGTGTTACATTATTTTACATGTTCTGTTCATTTTGATGTTTCATCTGGTCTTATTGAAACATATAGTATCAGCATAATAATGGAAACTAATCCCGTATTTTCTAATAATATTACCAAGGGGCAACATGTATATTGAAAACAGCAGAGGGCCTAGCACAGATCACTGGAGTGCCACAAGGATCTATCCTAGGCCCTCTGCTAATTTCATTTTTTGACTCCAGGGCCCCTCACTGCCCGACACAACATATTCAAAGACCCCGCCCCCCCCTCAGCATACGCTAATATATTTCTAGTATTTTGGGCTGTAATTATGACAAAGCTGTTCTTTTTTATCGTACTTAATTAACAGTAGTTTACTAAATATACTAAATGAATTACCCACTGTTCATTCTCTGATTCCAGGAGTTTTAATAAATAAACAAATAAAGGTTAAATAAATAAAAAAGTAATAATAAAGATTTTTTCGAAAAGAAAGAAAAATACAATATCATAAATATGATTTCAAGATTTGTGTATAATTTATTTTTTCATATTTTAATATAATATTAATAATGGATGACATTTAAGTAATCGTTTAAATAACAATAATTTATTAATAGTCCTGTGACCCATTGGACTTTACCTCAGGCCCCCTAAATGAGAACAAGTCATTAAAGGGATAGTACACTTAAAAACGCTCATTCTGTCATTATTTATTCACCATCATCTCAATCCAAACATGTATGACTTTGCTTCGTCTGTGAAACACAAAACTATTATTTTGAAAGATTTTTCTACTGTTTTTGCTTATACAATCAATCCAAAGCAGCTAATGAGTCCCAATGACGTTCACCGTATGGCCAAAAAAACAACAGCATTAAGACGTAAACAAAAATGTTGACACTGCGTTTCTCCGTCGTAGTTTCTTCACCATGTCTGTCCATACACTACAGTCCAGAGACTGCACGCTGTTCAAAAGCACCAGCTTAAAAGGCACAGACAAAACATAGCGCTTCTCTCAGAGCCGTGCCACAAAAAACAATGCTCTGCGTCTAACATATAAAGAGCTGTTGTGCTCAGGTCCAGTCTGGGTCACATGCCAGTTCTGTCCCCACTGTCGCTTCCCTGAACAAAAATCTACCGCTTCTGTCAGTGGCTGTTCATTAAAATCTTAACGGACAATAATAAGTCTCAAATCTTTTTCTAAAAATATCTAACATAGAAAGTTAGGAGATATCAACCACTGCAAATTTAGGATATATTCCTGCATTCCTGCACATATAAAATGACACTGTAGGAAATGTACTCCTGCATTTAAAAGTGATGGTGGATTGTCAGTAGCAAACATCTTGAGACAGAAGCTTTACTGAAGAATGAGGTAATGATGAGATAATAATACGAGAACGGCGCCCCCTTCAGGACACAAAAAATGTATGTACTCAGGTTTTTTTTTATCACAGCATTCTTCCACATACTGAACCAATGAGTCAACTCTCCATAAAACTAAGATAAACTTACGGAGAAGACTTAAGAAGACAACAACTAGGCTATTATCAAAGTTAATTGACGTTAAAGGTCACTAGCTCTCATAAATAGCTCATTTTACAGCTCAAGACTTCATTAGGGCCACGGCCACAGTTTATTTTACATTTCTCCAGTCAGAGTTGGAAGTAAACAAGCCTGTGCCTGACGACACCTAATAATCAGAGAATGATGACTAAAGCTGTTTTATTGCCATATCTCACTGCACACAGATCACTTATAAACGCATTACGCTCCATAAATCAAAGGAAGCTGAAGAGGCGTGAGAGAGGTGGCCGATGTTTGAACAGGAGTGGACAAAAATTAATCCCGAATAGCTAAACTTATTTAAACAGCTCTCTTTAAAAGTACTTTTTGGTAACATGTTATAGTTGCTTATAAGCATGCTTATTACTAGAATTTTAGCCATTTATTAATAGTAATTAAGCACATATTAATGCCTTATTCTACATTCACTTATTCTACATCCCTAATCCTACCTAATACCTAAACTTAGCAGCTACTTAACCATTAATAAGCAGCAAATCAGGAATTTATTAAGGGAAAAAATAGTTAAAAGTGAATGGTCGTTCCCTATTCTGAAGTGTTACCATAAATAATAAATAAAGCTCCAATGTCTTTACCATGTGGTGCCGCCAGTGGTGCACTTTTACAGAGGTGTGTTTGCTCAAGTGTGTTTGAGTGATAGCGTGTGTTTGAAATGCCTGACATGCATCCCACATCCAAAGAGATATTCATCACATTTTATCTGGCCAGAACAAAGACCTTGACTAGTCAAGTTACAATATCCAGTAAAGCTTTTAAAAACAATATATTGCTTCAGGATGCAACATGTTTGAGGTAAAAATCACTGATCTGAAGAAATTCTAGAAGAATGTAATACTCCCTTGGCCCTAGGTGACCTTTCCTCCTCAAGGAAAATAATAAATTGTGAAACAACTTTGTTGATGATATGTAATAAAAGTAATGAACCATACAGGTAAGTCATAAAGAAAAAAGCTGCACTGCATCATGTTAACCACAACAAAACAACAGAACCAAATGACACAACTTTATATCACCTCCACTAACTTTAACAATTAGTCTAGATTTTGAATGAAGAAAATTAAGATATTTTTAAAAATCATTAAGATAATTATCACTTTTATAGCTATTGCGCACATTTTCCAGATACTGAAAAAAATAAATATTTGAAAACTAATTTTAAAAATGCAAAAAAAAAAAACAACATACAATATATCAAATGTGACCATGTGATAATAATAATAATAATAATATTTTATATTTATATAGCGCCTTTCCAGAGCTCAAGGACGCTTGACAATAATGTTTTGTTGGTACTTTTGGTTCACTTATTAAAAGGTTTTTACTACTTTCAGCTTTTCTACCATTAAATGTGTTACAAAACCCAATTACAATCCCATTCAATATTATTAAAGGAATAGTTCAGCCAAAAACTATTCCTATTTTAGGGTGAACGATCTTTTTCAGCATAGAACTGTATTCTTGTTTGTCTCAGCTTGTTGTACATTATATATTCAGGTTTAATGTGTAACCTTAAGGTTTTACCTCATTAAGCTCAATGTTCTTTCCTCAGTCAGCGAGCAGAGGACTTTGCATACACTACAGTACCACGCACAGAACATCCAGTGGACTGTGGAGGAAGTGATGTGCTGAGGGTAAACGTGTCTATGAATAACCACAACACAATACAGATCAGCTCTGTGGTATTTATGCCAGTTATTGTGCCAATGTTCATTTGAGCTGATAAGGGCGCTGCTAAACCCCTCCGTCAGAAAAATCTCATCACATGATCAAAGTTCACATGTACAATATACAACATTTACAGTAATGTTCTGCTGCGATATCATGACTGATGTGCAGGAGTGGTGTGGATTATAACTATGACCTCTGCAATCCCAGCATGCAACAGCCTGTTACCGGTCAATCACAAAAAATGTTTCATATTCAAAGCTTATTAAGAGCAACATGCGTGGTACTAATTGTAGGGATCCTCCCACTGAAGCAGTCCAGGGTCTAGCTCCCCACTCACTTCTGTCTCCTAACCTGGGGTGGGATATTTTGAACCGGGACAGAAACTACCACTCAGACTGCACTAGAAAGCACCCAGAACTAGAAACCTCTGAGCTAGCAGAAGTTCCCACACCAAACCCAGGTGAGCAAACCTGCCAGCTTTTACTCATAATTATAGGTTGATGTGTTACACCTTTCTGAGGATTAACACTACATTCCTGACAACTTCCCATTTGAACAAAAAGTACCTCAATTAAAGTCAGGCTCAACGACTATGGAAATACAAAAACTTGATTGCTTGTGGTACATTACGTGAATGAAAGCATAAATTTAATATAAAAATCAACTGTGCCTTTGTATGGTTTCCATATAGAACCCTCATGTGACCCTAAGGACTGGAGTAATGATGCTGAAAAATCAGCTTTGCTCACAGAAATCAATTACATTTTAATATATATTCACAAAGAAAACAATAAATAAAAGTTTTTTTAATCAAATAAATGCAAGCATGATGGGCAGAAGTAAATAACTTATGAACTAGTGCTGTCAAAAGACCCGGTACTTCAGTACCAAGTCGATACTAAATAAAATTTTAACATCACGGTACCAGTATTTTTTAAGTACCGGTGGTACCGCGTACCCGGTAAACCCGGTTCTTGATGCGTATGCCCACGCAATGCAGAAAACGAGGACGGAATCTTGGAGTCCAGTTTAAAACGGAATGTAGCCTACAGTTTGATATATGAACTAAACAAATGAACAAAAATGAATCCTGTATGTTCTGTGCGTGCTCTATGTTGTTAAATGAATGGCAGCCGCAGAGACGTGTGGTTTTGTTTACTACAAGCGCATGACGCTCGCGGTGATTTTAGCATCTCAATGAGGACATAACACATAAACGACATCTCCAGAACTGCTCTGAGACTCACTTCACATGCATTTTACCGTTTCACTTGATCAAACCAGCATATCATATACACACAGAAATGTTAAGGCATTCACGGCAACCCGTCAAAATAAAAGTCTGGATTGGACATTGTGCCAGAAATATATTACTATTATTTAGAATAATGTATGTGACAGGCTACTACTACCAGTGATGTTTAAAAAATAATAATACGAGTTTATTTAAGAAATAATCAGACAATATTTATCTTTAAGTTTAATAGTAAATCCTCTTAATTTACCAAAAAATTAAATGTGCTTAAATTTCATTAATTAAAAGACAAATTAAATTTGGGTGAAACTTGTTTTCTGTTTTTCATACTTTTATTACTTGTGGAAAAACTTGAAACACCTGTTAAATTTTTGTACATTTTATTTTAGTTTGACTTTATTAATAAAAATGGTGCATTTTTAAATCCTTTTGTGTTTTGCTTTGGTACCGAAATTAGTACAGAGAACTGTGAATTTTCACTGGTATCGGTACTGAATACAGAAATTTTGGTACCGTGACAACACTATTATGAACAGTAGCTCATGTTTAGTTTTGATTTGAAGTTAATGATATTTGATGTTAATTAGACAGTAAATGTTCCTGCAGCAGCAGAACAAATGCTTGCATTGCATGATAATCTTTGGACATTTGCTTGCCAGAAGACATGTTTGTTGACAACTGAACAACTGCAAATCTAACAGGAGGGTTGGAGTTTGGTATCCTTCCATATGTCTGGCCACTGAAATCCTGTATAGATGCACTGCACATTAGAAACAGAACGCAGAACAAGACTTTAAGTCTTTATGAACAGAGAAATAAACATAAACGGCCACTGGAGATAAACAGCAATTGACGTTCTTCTCATTCCACAGCTGTAAGAAAACCGGAATGTGTCCCTCGGGCAAGGCCAGCATGTGAAACTAAATCAACGCCTTCATATGGGCCAAACAAACAGCCTAAAGACCTGAGAGATACACAGTCACCTCTGCAGCATCCCATCCCATATCCAGCGCAGCTCGAGCCACATGATAATGCATTTCTAGTGCAATGCTTCAAACAAACCATCTAAACAAGCAGCAGCAAACTAGGTGCTGTAAGCGTCTTACATTATTGTTTATAATAGGAGAGATCTAGTTTTTGGCATTGCACTCAGTTTACAGTAGATTTAATTAAACTATAAACTGTTTCATAATTCCATGCAATACACACTTATTTGCTATAAATATAATTGTGTGTTTATCGTAGTATTACCCTGTTAGCTTTTAGCTAACATGCTAAGATACTGCTAATGAGACTGGGAATGTCAACAGCTATCCCTTTAAGTATGCTGTAAATATTAGCACATAGTTATGGTAATTGTTCAGTATCATGGGAAATGTCAGACATACTGCCATCAAAATATTAACCCCTTACACACCACACAAACACCGCAGGACAGATTTAACAAACTCTTAGCATTCTGCAAAGCTAAATTGGACTTACATGCTACCACGGTACTCTTCTACAAAATGTTTACAATGATGCTTTCAGAGATTGCATTTTGTCAGAAAACACAGAAATGCTGAATGTCAATGAGGGCCAATAATTGGTTATTATTTTAGTTTTCTAGGGTCTCTTAATGTAGTTGTATATGTCTTATTTTTATTTAATTGATAGATTCTTTTTGGGTCCGGACGGTGTAGCTACGAAAGCTAAAAATCAGCTAGCTATACCCTACTAACCGCCCATGTCTATGCCATTATAAGAGCTTTATCTTAATCAGGTTGGAGAGATCCATTAGCTCCAGAATGTTCTCAGACCAAACCTCCTCTCAGGCATGATTTACAGGATAATTGTGTGATAAAGCTGTATGGTCAGAAGAGAGTTGGGATCACGCGACTGTGATGTGTATTGATCAGCACCATTAGGACTCCAGCATTTAGGCTTAGATGTTGTAATTAAACTCTCTGGAGAGATCAGCTATGACGATACATCTTCCTGTGTATTACTGTCGCTCTATTAAAAGCCTAACGTCCTCGTTCCAGTAAAAAATCTTTCATTTGCAGCAGACAGAATAGTATAAACGCAGATTTGCAATTGCTAAATGGGTCACCAGGAGAGGCTTTCAAAAAGGCATGAAATCTTTCTGTATCTACTTGTTCGGGAGTATCATGCTGTACTGCTGAGTCACTGCTCTCTCCACGACTGTAGAAGCATCCTCTTCATTTTTCTTCCTCAGACCTTTTTCGGATAATTCTACACAAAATTGCATGTAATTAAGTGTTTACGATAAATGACTTGCAGAATGAAATGTTCAGCGTAATGTGATCACTGATAACAATATTGCATACTGCAGTCTGTGTCACAAACTGATATAACGACAGTGATCAGTATTCTGTGTTTACCAAACCAAATCAGTAATATAGCAAGGGTCTTACATTTCTATTCCAGGGAAGTTTGTGATACATTTATTACAGTGTTCAAAATGTAAAAAAGTTACAATTACTACATAGAAAGATTAAAATTGTTGAAAGTAATAATTACCATTATAATCATAGATATAACATTAATTAATAATCAATTAAAACATGCTGAATGAATGAAATATTATTTCATGCCATTATTATTATTATTAAAATTCTTTTCCCCAAAACGTTTTCTTCCATTTTAATATTTTTGTACTACAGATTTCAGATAATGTGATATTAATAATCAAAAAGCATGTCTAAACAATTAAATTCAAAATACAATCTTACTATAATTAGGTCCTATGACATGTCTTTTTCCAGAATTTCAGTGCTATCTGTATTATTACTATTTTTATTAAGATTTATGATATAATAAAAATGTACAGTCAAAAATGGTTGATAAATCAAATTAAAGTTTAATAACAACAGGTTTCCATTTAATTAATAAAAAAATGAGTGCGCTGAGTTCAGAGAATGGGATTGGGAAAGATCCTGTATGGGAAAGATATTATTGATCACATTAAAATAGTCATAATTAGTGTGTTTTTTTTATAAAGTACACCGTCCTGAGGCCGTTGCAGGTCCCAGCAGAGCATCTGCTGCATTGGGTGTGTTTCCTGCATGAGTGGAGGGGGCGGAGCCATGACTAACCACATGACCTCACACACACACAGAGCTGAGCTGTCTGGAGCAGGAGCAGGGAGCGGCTGCAGATGACAGTCCCCATGACAACCCGACAGCACACTAACACAAAACTGTTACTTCACCAAGCAGCCAGTGAGCATTATCTTCACTTGAATCTCTGCCCACCTATTTTCTGTCCTGTTGCAACTGTTTTCCATTTATAAGCAGAAACAGCTGGGAAATTCATCAGCAAGCCAGGCTTGATCAATAGCCAGTGCATTCTTAGCACAAACCGTTTGCTCTCAAAGACAGCAAGTCTGTGTTTAGTGTTGATAAATACATTAAAGTTTTGTCTCAAGATTTAAATAAAATAATAAAGAAGAACCTGCACTAGCTACTGAACTCATAACAATGAGTTTTGGTGTGAATAAATGCTGCCTGCATTAACATTAATCTTGTGTTTTTTGGTCTGTGTTTGTTTAGTTTTAAATGTGAATGTCGGTTAGTATGTGATTTTTGAAAGCATGCTGCTTTGCCGGGAAGAGCATCTGCAGTTCCGTCGATGACATCATGTGGTGCACAGCTGCGGGCCGCTCCTCTGGGAAATGACATCAGACTCAGGAAAATGATTCAAAATGAGAAGGCGTTTTTTTACTTCTCTATGTTTAAGATTATTTTAATAATTGTATTGAAGTTAAATGATATCGTCCTGTTTTGACCTGACCAGCGCTGCAATATAAATATGTATAGAGGGGCTACCACGCTGTTAATCTGTATCAAATAAATGATCATTTAGTGCTATGAATCAAAAGTATAAATATAGTCAAATTATTTTGCAATAAAATAGTAGGGTAAGTGTTTCACATGTGCAGTATATCAAACAAATCTAAATACTTATTAAGCATTAAATGAGATTAGCAGGTAGTGATAGACTGATATACAATACACGCCAGTAACTCAAGATATATATTTCACCATTGTGAGATTATGGCACTTTACACAATAACAGAGATTTTTCTGCTGTCAGCTGGAATTGTAACATCAGCTTTTAACACAGTTTCTGTTTGGAGCTGCGTTTTTATTCACTTATAGTATAAAGCAGGGCTGTCCAAACTCGGTCCTGGAGGGCCGGTGTCCTGCAGACTTTAGCTCCAACACATCTGCATGAAGTTTCTAACAGGCCTAGTAAGAGCTTGATTAGCTGCTTCAGGTGTGTTTGATCAGGGTTGGAGCTAAACCAGTGATTCTCAATCCCGGTCCTTGCACCCCCCCCCCCCCCATATGTTTCTCTTGTCGCTTCAGGCAATTGTTCTATTCGAACATGTGCGCCCTGCGAAGTGGACATCACCGGATATTCCACCATGATTCCAATTCAAAGCAAACTTATACGTTCCATTTAAAGTGCATTTAAATGTGCGAGACGTAATTTAAATGAATCTGTGAATGAGGTGAAGTAAACTTTAATGGATTTCCCCTGCTCAGGGAGAAGGGCTTTTTGAGATTATATTCAGAGCTCAAAATACCGGCCACTGCAGCTGTAAGTCCTATCTGAATGATGTGAGTGATCTCAATCTCCTCACAACTCTTATATAACGCCTCTCTGGGTGAATTGGTTGAGCTGACAGCAAAGATTTGTCGCCGCTCCAGTACAGCTGAATTCTTCTCTTTTCATCACACAGAGAAGGAGCCTTGACAGTGGCTGCATGTGAGGAATGCATTCGCTGGGTTAAAAGTAATGCAGTGGACATGTGAGAGTTCAACTGACCAACAAGCACCAGCATCCACAGCTAGGACCATCACAACCACTGCATGAAATCCGGATTATTTGACCTAATCCCAACCAGTAATGCTGGATTGCAATCAGATATTTCGAACAAAATACGAACATTTTACATCAACATAATAATAAAAAAATAAATTATTATTATTATTATTAATATTATTTTCCAGGAAGTGGTACGGAGGACTAGACTCTCTCACTGTCACGCCGTTGGCGTGTTCCTAGTGTTTTCCTGTCTGTCTGCGTCTCCCCCGCTGTCTTTGTTCATTTGGTTTTG
>JAUCMS010000013.1:36493-49558 GCA_032357445.1 Enteromius radiatus | reverse complement strand
TCGCAAGGAGCATGAGTTTCGAAAACCATGTCTGACTGGGCCAGTAAGGCACAACCAACAGGACCTGTTCCTTGTCCTTCCTGACCTTGCACAGGGTCTGAGCGAGCCAGCTCACTGGGGGAAACACATGAAAAGTAAACTGAGTGCTTTAAAGGGTTAGTTCACCCAAAAATGAAAATTCCGATAAATGACAGAATTTTCATTTTTGGGTGAACAATCCCTTTAATTTATGAGTAACTCATAGTTTAACAGTTTCAATGCATCTCCCCCAACACTGAGCCCTTCCTACACACTCAGTCCTGCATAACATAGCAGGAGCCTTGACTATAGGGCTAAAGACAGACATTTAGAATAAGAGAAACAAGAGGCAGACAGTCTGTGAGAAGACCTTTTGTTCTGAGAACAGTTCCAGCAGTGTTCCTGTATAACTCTACAGAGATGGACGTCACTTCCAGGAATGTTTCCACCAAACATCAATTTTATCATTGTCCATAGTTCCCAATCTCTGGAGAAGTCCAAACTGCCTGAATAGACTGCTGACAATCAGAGTAAAGAGCACAATAGACATGGACGGCTTTTAATATTGTTTGAATTTTATGGATCTGTACTTTATAAAAAGTGCAGCTCGCTTCACATTTTTAGGCATGGAATAATCTGGTGATGATTCTAGAGGAAGGACATTTAGAGTATCACAGTTTCCAGGGCATTTAAAGACACTGTCACATGGTTAAAAAAGTCATTCTTACAGGAAGAACTAAAACTGGATTCAATATGAGGCAGTATGTGTCATTAACTTACTCAACAGAGAATAAAGTTCCATGTTTACCTCAAAGGAAATGCTTATCTTTTATATATATTTGAAGTTTATAATTGTATTGACTAAACTCAAGATGTCATGTAGATTCCTTGTTAATCTCCCTTAAAGTAAAAAGACTGCTTATGAAAGATTCCTTTCAGACAGTGTTGAAAACACATACTTCAGTGACAACCTCCTTACAGATGTAACATAAACTAAATCACAAGGCACACGGCTGCAGAGTATACACTGAGAAAATCACACTGCTTTTGATATGATGACTTGTGTTGAGACTCACAATGAGAGATATGTAAGGTTTTAAACCTAAGCAGAAAATGATTCAAACTGTTCATTTTAATGAACTAAATAAAAAAGTGATTTATTCCCATCATAATTAAAAAAACATTCCCACAGAGTATTTCCATGCACTACATTGTCTTATTATATGCTGCATTAAAAAATATATATATTCAATGTCACTTTTGGATTTTTGTTTTGTGTGGCTGACTGTGGAATCATTAATAAATCATTCTTTCAGTGATTTATAAGGATGGAAAACACTGAGGTATATTCTTTACACCTTAATTATTTTCTAACTGTGCTTGTTGGCACCCAGGCATTTTTATAGTGACCAATAAACTAGCTCTGATAACCTCTGGCCTCAAGTCAAACACTCCTGACAGCCAAAACAAAAGCGTTTTTTTAACAAGACATGGCCTACACCTAGACTGATTCCAGAAAATCAGGAATGTTTGGGTGTTTTCAACTGTGTGCATGAACCCGCTGAAGCAATTTAAACTTCATTTTTCAAAACAATCATATACACATTGCTTCTGATTAATGTTTTGTCACCATGGTTTTATGAACTTAAATGTTAACAATGATGTAGTATGCTCTGAAGAAGTAAAAACAAATCTAAGATAATAAATATAAGAACTTATTTATCAAGCATATTGCCTTGAGAAAGCAAAAATCACAGAATCAGAGTGACCCTTCATCATATGACTGCAGCAGCTTCACACACACACACACACACACACACTGTTGAGCTTTTCCACAGCTGACTGTTAGCTTATGATATTCAACAGCTGATCTGCTGCTCTGCTTAAATCACCAAATACACCACACCAGCTTCACCTGAATACTCTACACTCACTCAATGGAAATAAATGTATTTCCATACATATTTTCTAGACATGCATGTTGCAGAGACAGAGGCTGACTGGCAGGATGATGCTGAGAAGAAAATAACATCCCTAAGCCAGGACTAATGATCTAAATGGCTGGAAGCCACTGTAAGTGCATGAGGGGGGATGCATTTAGAGCAGTCATGATGGATGGGACAACACCACACTCGGTGTAGACTACCAATCAAATCAGAATTTCATAATGGGATTATATAACAAACATCTAATACAATCATCTGAACACACAAAAAGAAAAAAATATATATGACGCTCTGTCATATAAATAAAGGGATTTTGTCTTGTTGTAACAAATTAATTAAATCTGTCACATCAGGTCAGCAAATCTGCTATCAAGTGAACGACTTCTGTTAATGAAACGATGTATGTATTAATGCAGTCATAAATCACGCTGATGCTCTGACACCGTTAACCGTCTCGCTGCCGAAGCAAAAATTAATTCAACAAGCGGCCGAACCGGATTCATTCTTTACCTTTATATTTCTCGAGCACGTCCTCGTACGCCTGGAGATACTCCAACTCGTCTGCGAGCATATACGGAGCAGGTCCGTAGCGGGCCATTTGCGGAGTGGTCGAGGCTGGTCATTTACCGGCCGCACTGGCGAACTGAAGCCTGACCGATCAGCGCCGCTGCTCCGTTACCGGCGACGCCCTGCGTCCCCTCCCAGATCCGTCAACCGGCCAATGAGCGCGACTTCCTCTGCTGCTTCAGCCGTGCATCTCAACCGTGCGCCGGTGAAAGGAGATCCGCGACTGTCCTTCTCTGTATCCCAGCAAACGCCAATAGATTCTTCAAACAAATACGAGTTTTCACGGTATGCCGTTGCGCGTGCTTATTTTACTCTGCTACTCTTTCTGACACTGTTCATGTGTGGTCAGCACTCATCTAGAATGCTATATCTATCAAATGTCAGACTACATGAAGGGGATAATGTGTCATGCACAGTCATCCTCTATTTTAGAGGCGCACGCTGGTGGTCAGTGCTGCCATGTGTCTGCGAGCGTGCTCTCCAAGGTCCTAAAACCGGAGGATTCCCGTCCGCGCGCGTGCCACGGGAACATGATGGCGCTGCGCTCCACCAACCCAACTCTCTTCAACAGGACAAACAACATCTTCCCAAGCAGATGCCGACCAATCTCAGCGTTTATAATACTAAACAGCATGCAGCTCTGCTTTATATTAATGTTTGTTTGTTTGTTTGTTTGTTTGTTTTTACAATGCTTTACAAGTTATTTTATTTGTAGGGTAAAGCATATTGTGTTATTATTGTTCTATAAAAGGAAAATAATTAATCATAGAAATAAATTTATGTTATTTGTATGCTATGTATTAATTAGTGCTGGGCAACGATTAATCACAATTAATTGCATCAAAAATAAATATGTGTACCTAATATATGTGTGTGTACTGTGTATATTTATTATGTAAATATACACATGTATATATTTAAGAAAAAAATATGTTTATATTATAAGTACATAGATATACATCATTACATATAGATTATAATATTATATATTATACTACATTATATTATATATAAATATGTAAATGCATGTAAATATTTTCTAAATATATACTGTAGGCTATGTTTGTGTCTTTATGTATACATGCAATTAATTGCAATTAATCATTGCCCAGCACTAACATGTGCCTATAAGGTACTAGAATGTATCATGTATACGTAAATACTTTGAAATGATACCACTCCAGTCACAGCGTTTGTACATTTTTCTTCTGGGTCTGTGTATACAGGCTATTAGGATAGATAGATAAATATTTGCCATATTATTATGGCATGTCATGCTGCTATCTGGTTCTCATGTATAATGGGTCATAATGCTACAGAAGCCTAAGAGGGAATGTCCTTTCATTCCAGAGCAGAAAACATGCCCATTACAAAGTGCTGATTCATCTTTCAGCCTTGAGCTTTTAAAAACAACCCTGACTCCCAGCTACCAAAACAGTTTCAAAGTATATCAGAGGCAAGGCAGTGCTTTCTCTTTTTCTTATGACTATGACAAAGATGATGGTGATGATAACCTGCAGGTTTTAGGCAGATGAAAGGATCAGGTGTTTCCGGTGCAAGACATTTAAAGCACATGACTACATGACATCACCCATTAAACAACTTTCTTAAAACCCAAATTCCCCCAAACAAAGTGAAGTCGTAATCGTTTATTATTTCTCCAACTCTGTATTTACACCGAGTTATGCTCAAAGAGCCTGATGAATGGATGTGCATGGCTGCAGTGAGACTGGGATATGTTTTGGATCCCTACCTGCGATTCTGAGCACCGCTCTCTCGGCAGGATCCAGCACAGATCCTCCCTGGATCTTCCGCTTCGAGCGCTCATGTCTGGGTAAATTCCACGGTAACGTGTCCCCCGGTGCCGGCGACACCGACCCAGATTTCACACTGTACTCTTCATCATCGGAGAAATCTGCCGATGAAGACATAGAACAGCGCAGGGACGCGTTCCCAGACCCGGAGCTCTGTGTGAAGAGACAATAGAAAGGCAATAAACCGCGTATTCAGCACAGGAGCGCAAACAAAACCAGCGCCGCGAGCGAAAGCGACACGGCTATCTCACCATCGCTGCCCTCGCGACAGACCCAGATTAAAAGACGCATCTGCTGTTTGCAAATCAGACTCAAATGATCTGAGATCGACGATAAAACAAAACCCTCATCGGGATGAATCGCATGTGAGGACAAGGCAACACTCACCGCGGTGTACATCTCTAAAGGATGGGCAGAGATCCTACTTCCACTTGTCATTTACATACGGCGATGTCATTTTGAATTGAACCACACCCTTGTGGCGGTAAATCCGTCGCGTATCGCCCGGTTTGATCCAAAGAATGAAATGGTGCGAAATCCCCCAGAGACACAGAGAGAGAGAGCGTGAAAGAGAGCATACAAACCCACGGCGTCACCATCCACTGACACGCGCAGACTAGAACCACGGACAGAAGCCAAAGAAAGCTGTGCTGAGCTCTTCGTTTGCTGCGGTGCTACAGCGCCATCCCTGGAGCTCCTCATCAGATACACCACTTACTGCTCTTTCACTTTCTCAGCTCAACAGCTGTGACCCTGGACCACAGAACCAGTTCAGTGATAATCTGAAACATGAAGAAAGAAGCTTCCCATGGATGAATGGTTTGTTAGGATAGGGCTATATTTGGCCGAGATATAACTATTTGAAAAGCTGGAATCTGAGGGTGCGAAAAAATCTAAATATTGAGAAAAGCACCTTTAAAGTTCTCAGCCATGCATATCACTAATCACAAATTACCTTTATACAGTATATATTTGCGGTAATACATTTACTAAAAATCTTCATGGAACATGATCTTTAATTAATATCCTAATGATTTTTGGCATAAAAGAAAAAATGATCATTTTGACTCATACAATGTACCGTTGGCTATACAAATATATAGCTACTGATGACTGGTTTTGTGCTCCAGGGTCACACATAGGTACCAGAAAGTGTAATTCACTCTTCATTAGAAATTCTGAAAAAAGAGTAATATTTTAAAATGTATAGCCCAATATCGTTCTCCACCATAACAATATATAGGTGTCCTAGTATATATTCTGAGACCAGGGCAAGTTATTGCATCTTTTATATACTCTGTTGGAAAGGTTTACTTTGGACATGTAACAGGTTACAGATTACAAATGACCCATGTGTAAAATGGTATAAGTAGAACTATTTCAAGTGTATTATTAAAGTGATGTAACATTACATTTGATTACGTTTGGATTACTTTTCTAAATTTCTAATGTTTTCAATAAAAAAATAATACGAAACTTATTATGAGCTCACATACAGATTTAAAACCATAGCATGAAATCTAAAAAAAAACCAATAACAGTTGTTACAATTTATTTTAAGGGGTCAGTGTTACAGTGTAATTAATGATTTAATTACTGAGTAATATTAATTAGCTACATGCATGTACTATAGGTCTGGGGTACTTGCATGTACCTCTGAATAATTTATTGTTATTATAATACACGTAATGTGTACGGACCCATTAAAATAAAGTATTACCAAAACATTTAATATTAAAGTATACATATATACGTACATACACCCAAATAGGAAAAAAAAATGGAAAAAGCATGTGTTCAAACTCCTGAAACATTGGTGTTTCATATTTTAGAGCAGTCACTGCAGTTTCTGAAAGAAATCAATCAAATCTGTATGTGGGTGTGTGAAAGAAATTTGGTTGTGTTCTACTTTTAATCATTACAAGTTTTCATACGTAATTGTAATTTAATTACACATTGTTTTCTCAGAAACTGCAACTGATTTCAGTAACATTTGTAATTAGTTTGATGTAATTAGGCTACTTCACTGCAGTGCAACAGAAGAACAATTTCTGGCTCCCTGAAATTGCTGTTTTCATTATATTATTTTAACAAAAAAAAGGTATTAAAAAAGCATCTCACATTAATAAACGAGTATTGGTTTCTTCTGCCCCTGTGAATAAAGAGAAGGTCCCAAATGTGAAAATTCACTATTCATATTATCAAAACGTCAGGGTAAAGTCATTGTGTTTGTGTGGGGTAAATCTTGTTAAATGTAATGTGTTGAGCTGTTTTTGCAGAGCAGTCAAAACGTTGTTTCTTTTGAATACACTTGGAGGTCAAAAGCCTGCTGACTCTCTCTAGTCCCTTCAAACCTTAAATATGACAACCACGTCATAGCATGAATGTGAGCTAACAGCTGCGAGGCAAGCGCTCATCTGTTAGCCTGAGAACATGTGCTCCAGCAGGGAGCGGAAGAAAGAAACACAGTACGGTGAAATATTCAAAACAATACAATACCGATATGCTTGTTTACACGTTTCTAGATTTACAAAAACATACAGCTTGGCTTAGGCATAACTTTAAAAACATGCATGACGACTCATTTCTGTTTCAGCAAAACGATGCGTCTGTTCTGGATCCAATAGAAAACACAGCATATAATATTCATGCAAGGCTTGTTTAACATACTCACATGCTAATTAATTACGCCTTTGCTGAACACATACAGATATTACGCTGCTAGTGAATAGGCTTCCCTTTATGACAAGACTGCCATGCAAGACATGAACATGAATCTGATGTATAAACCTAAAAATGTGTATGTACTACACAGAGCAAAAACTTTGTAATATTGAGATGTATTATTATTGATTGTGCCTCCAGCAAGAAGATCAAGTTCTGGTGTAAGGTAATACATCATAAGCAGCTTTATAGTATTGTTTCTGGGATATTTTTAGAAAATGCTAGATACTCTCAGTGCCTCTCTCACCACTGCAGTGAGACGCTGTTATCGATCAAATAAAGAGTGCACAACAAAGTTGACATGGGCACCGCACTGCTCTAGCAATCATACAGTATGTTTAGAGGTTTCAATTTCAAAAGAAGGAAGAACAAATGAGCAGCAAGCCGAATCCACATCTGCACAATCACTCTCATCCACATCCTGTTATTCTGAGTATAAATATCACTTACAAAGGGCTTTTGATCACCTTCCTGCCTTTCATAAGAGTCTGGTCAGTCGAAAGTTAACAGCGCCCATGTTTCTACTGTTTGAATCAAATACGTTTCTTTTTTCTTTGTTTTGTTTGCATTATGTTCCTATGATGCCCACATGCCTAAAATTACAGTGTTACAAAATTGACAACACAGATGTTGTAATTCACATATATTTTAAAGAAGAAAATCTTTTCTTTTTTTTTCAAGGAGAAATCTTGAGGAGGATCTAGGATTACCTTCACAGGTTTTAACCATTGCACAATCATTGAGGTGTTTTATCAATGACTGAGAAACACAAACTGACTTAGCTACTTAAAGTCAATATTAAACAGCTCTACCAACCCTCTTCTGGAATCTCGTGTATTTGTGAGCAAATGCAATCTAGTATATGGTTTTCTGTCATTTTTGGATGACAAAAGATCTGAAGTGAATGAAAAAAAAATGTTGGGCATTTTCATGTCAACCAAAAATTCGACACAGATATGGGCATAGCCAGGAATTCGGTCAAAGTTATTGTTTTTTGTTTGCTTGTTTTTTTTTAAATCATGAATAAATAAAGCGTACAGGAATGGCTGTGTATCAAGAAATGTAATGTAAATGTAAGTTAATTTTATTTTTTTATTTACAGATTTATTTTAATATATATTTATTTTATTAGACCTAAAATATGCTTTTTAATTTGTTAGAGCACTGTTATGGTAAAGACATCTGAAGTTATTTAGGGCAACATGGCTCGCCAGAGAGTGATGTGGCTCAAGATAACCTCAGATATCTTTACCATTAGTGCTAAAAGAAGTCAATGGTCTATGCTTACAGATCATTTTTTAAAGAAACACTTTGGGTCGCCCAAAGAACCTTTGAGAAAACAGTTATTAAAAGGACCATTTTTCTTAGAGTCAAGAACATTCCAAAAATATAAAGAAACATTTTGCAGTGTAAGAACCTTTTTGTGAAATGAAGGTTCTTATGGAACCATAGATGCGCTTTATTTTCTCAAAGAGTGCACTGCGTGTGAATGCCTCTTAGATGAGGATATACCTACTGGTTTGCGTGTTGGCGTGAGCTGCACGGAGTGATAGAAGTCTGGCTGGACTCTCTTCTTCACTCTGCGCTTCCTCAGGCTCGAGTCCGGCTCGCTCTCGACGAGCGGCTTCTCTTCAGAAACGCGCGCGCGTGCGCTTCTCCTCGCGTGACGTGGACTGTGACGGCATACCTGTCAAACAATGATCAGAATATCATCGCAGAACAAAAACTGCGAAATGCTGGAAATTATAGCAGTTGTCCCTATCCCAAAATAACAGCACTTGCCATCTCCGTCTATCTTCAGTTGTTTATTAGTTTTCAAAAAATGTACTTCTTGGTGGCATACAATATTTATAAAAAAGTAGTCCTTTCTGAATTATTTATCAGCTACACATGCGCATTGCGCATTTCACGCAGTTGCTTAGGATACAATTTTTTCATCAAGATGAAGTAACTCAGTAGCTGTCAAACAAAGCAGAACATTACGCAAAGGTTTCTTGAGAATGTCATTATTTTGGATGATTTGCTCTACTTTTCTATGACCTTGACAGACAGAGCAAGAGAAAGAGATTTACCTCAGAGCGAAAATGATGCGGCCGGAAACCAGCTTCTAGAACAAATGGGAATGATTGAAACAAACCCCACATGCATTCAGTCATATTGTGTCTTAGAGATGCTCTTCAAATAACTTTGTCTGGTCTTGAAATAAAGAACACTTTATTAAAACACACAACGAGAACAGACGATGAAAAACGAAGCATCGCTCACGCGCTCGCATGCCGCACTCTGGCGCTTTGATGACCGTGTCGTTTTTTTACAGAAGAATGAATGAAGACGTCTAATAAATACCGTGCAGCATGCATGTTATCGCAATGACATCCTACAGAAACACATATATAGGGTGGACATAATGCGACGCGTCTGTCTACTCACCACGACTCCTCGAGCGCCTCGTAAGCACGGATTTTATGGGAATTTTCTCATTACGGAGCTTCCGATGCCAGCAGCTGAGAAATAGGATCGTGGCGACAGTTCCTACCAAAAGCAATAATAGCAATAATACACACTGAATACTTAAGGGTCTCAGTAAGACCAAAAAAGCCGCAGCAATCATTGCGATGTAGGACAGCCACTCCTACACGTATGCCTTCCTCTCCTTATGTAAATACTATGAGCGGCTATTTCATGCTGTAATGCCTCACTTGTAAGTCCCCGACATATAATCTATCTCATGGTGTCAGTACTTCAGTAATGGACCACAACAAGCCATGACTCAGCAGGAGCCCCTGTTTTCAGAGCTCATGCAGGGCAGCGCCAGCATCAGCAGCATCTCATCTGAGCTCAGCATCTCCAGCGCCTCTGCGCTCGTCTGCGTGCGCCTTCAGGCGTCCACGTGATGTGCCTCTGAGCATAAACACTGACCGTAGCGTGAGCTTCACGTAGAAAAAAAAAGTAGTTTTATTTGAACGACTTGCAATCAGAATCAGATTTACTAGCAGAGCCCACTAGACTTAGTAGAAATATGCAGATAGATTTTCAGTTAACTTGTCGCAATAATGCAGTGAGCATAGAATAGCATTTTTCTAGTATAACCTATTTAACATTTAGGCCTACAGTGTAAATTAAATTAAGCTTTGTCAGCAAATAAAATAAAAGTGAAATAAATAAATAAATAAAGTGAGTGAACATAACTAAGAATATTCATACGCCTAAAATAACTATAAAAGTAAAAATAAACAAACATTTCTGGGTTTTATGCAGGGATGCTTGCATAAAGGATACTTGTGCCGATAATATTTTACTGGAAGCGTAGGCCATAACATTTGATTAATATAAGCTAATGCTACTTTTCACAGTACGTTAAGGTAAATCAGACGTTTTATTTAAAACAAGTAGGCTATACTGCTTTCATGTGTAAAAAATTACACCTGTTGTCTTGTAATAACAACTAATATATTAACATATGTAAAATTAAAATTGCTTGTATAGCCCACAGTATACAGTGCAGTGAGCAATGATTGTAAGAATGAGTAATGCAGTCATTTGTTTTTTCCCTTTTAAAAAATATATAGATATTTGTAGTATTTTGTAGAAAATAAAAAGCACAGTAATCTAGTTTATTGTTATTATTATTTAAATAACAGTCAAATAGAAATAAATAAATAAAATGTAGTTCGTGAAGAACGACTTTTATTTTGACGAGCTCACTTCCTGTGATGTTAGATTTGATGCTCGCTTCCTGCGTGCTCAGTTTTGGTAATGGTTTGCTAACTTTTACGCGAATTAGCATTAGATTTCGCAATTTTATCGCGACGGTGATATGTTTGGAAGCGTTATCGTTACAGAAGGGCTTCTGAGACCGTCTGTTTGGTGTGACTTTCTCTCTTTGTTTTCCTGTCGACGAGTTGTTGACATTCATGCAAGCTGTTTGCAAAATTTATTACCTCCTTTGATTTACTCTAAAATGCGATCACTGTATCCTCATTCAATAAATTTAAATAACATTTAAATGCTGGTTAAAGCTTGTGCAGTTAGTTTTAAAACCGTCTTTGCATGCAATACTTCATTTGACACCGCTGTCTTTTAATTGGCAGTGATTAACGTGATGCTCCACAGAGGACAGATGTGATGTCTGCCTCTACAGTCACTGAGGATGTGGAGGATGATGTGGAGTTTGTGTCTGTAAGTGTGCCTAAAATGTCACAGCCTTGATTTCTAATTTGAGTTATTAGGACAGTTGTTTGGATCTAGGTCTTGACTCTTGGGAACTGGACTGAGCCCGTGTAATATAGCAGATCTGATTAATTCACATTAAAACACTGTGTTTCAGGAGGGTCCTCTCAGACCGGTGTTGGAATGCATAGACCTGCTGAGTGACGGAGAAGACGAGGGTGGCATGTCTGCCCCACACACCGTGAGTTTCCTTAAACACTGTCTAGAAGAGGATAAAAAGTGTAGGTTGTTCTGTCATCGTTTACTAACCATCAACTGTGTAAAATATGTTTTGTTGAACACAAAAGAAGATGTTTGGCAGAATGTCCAAGCTGCTCTTTTCCATTGTGATTCACACAGCCAGACTCCAAAAATGTGCTATATTCCAAGTCATCTGAAGCCGTGCGATGGCTTTATGTGAGGAACAGGCTATTATTTAAGTAAACTGCAGTGCTTTTGCACAAACAAACTGCTCTAAAAGCATCCTAAGTGCATTGTAAATCACTTTGGATAAAAGCATCTACCAAATGCATGAATGCCATGTAAATAGGGTTCGTTTGCATCACGATTGGTCACAATCCATGGAAGGTCAAATAATAATTGGCATCAGTTATGTCAAACTTGGCTTGATTAAAAGCGGATGCCTTATAGTGCATGGGTCACATCTTTAATGACACTGTAGTGTTTATTGGGAGGCTGATTAGAAGTACAAAAGGGAAACCTCAGGTTAGAAAGGGTGTTAAAATGCACCAGTTTTCACTCTTGCATGCCTCCTCCCCCCTTAGTTACTACGCTCCGTAAAACACACCTCCCCCACCCCATAGAAACGCCTTGTAGTGTGACTGATGTCTGCCAGGTGTAAATGTGGATGCAAATGGAGTCAAGCACTGTCCTGCTTCATTGCATGGAAAAAAAAAATAACTTTGACAATCTTCAAATATATTTAGAATTGTATGAATATATATCATTTATTGTATATTATTAACATGCATAAGCTACATGCCCTTGTTCTTGTTGTGCTTTAAATGCAATGCTCAGATTGAGGAGCAGGTTGACCAGCAGAGGGCTCACGCTATGTCCACGCTGGACAGACTGGCACGGCAAGTGGCTGTGGAGAAACTGGAGAGGCTTGAAAAGTGCAAAGCTTTTAAGGTTTGATTTATAGAATGGAAAAAGAAAATGCGTAGTTGCATGAACGGCAGATTAAAGAACCGTTCATCCAAAGGTGAAAACTTGCAAAAAATGTTTTCTTCATGAGAGCAGATTCGTGATAATGTAGCATTGCGTCAGTGTCTCAGCAGTGGGTGTGCTGCAGTGAATGGGTGCCGTCAGAATGAGAGTCCAAACAGCTGATAAAAACATCACAATAATCCGCACCACTTCAACATCTTCTTGAGAAGTCAAAACCAAACAAATTGGTGTTTTAATTTTAATCGGTTGCTTCTGGCCAAAATATCCAATATCCATAATAACACTTCCTCCTTTGAAGAAGTCCCTCCACTGTTGTCATCTCACATCAAAATCCACAACACCAGCTGCTTTGGCTTGTAAATAGTGTTTGATCTGTGCAGAGTTCTTCTGATTCAGACCACCTTCTCACTGAGGGAAGCTTTATTAGGGATTATGGACTTTATTAGGGATTATGGATTAGTTCACTTACAGAATAAACATTTCCCGATCATATACTCCCCTACTTAAATTGTGACATGGACGAAAATGTATGGGATGATATTATCAGACTACCCTTGAATATCTCAGTCTGCAATAGATTTAAAGAAATGCAATTT
>JAUCMS010000013.1:12287-32502 GCA_032357445.1 Enteromius radiatus | reverse complement strand
ATACCCGGTAACGCATTGTTTTGTTTCGCTTACGGCCATATGTGTACATGTAAATGAACGGTGCTTACATCGGCGCACGTCCTCTGATGTAACACAAGCTATTGACAATGGATGATGACGTATAACAGTGTAGTAGTGGTGTCCCATTTCTTAGGGGGAAAATTTTTAACCCTTCCCCTTTCCACTTTATTTCAAGGGGCAAGGGGAAGGGGTGAGAGGTAGAAAATAGATTGGGCCTAAAGCACCTTTTCCATCATGTGCTGAAGAACAAAATTGTTAAACTGGCAAAAAGTAACAATAACAGTTTTTCATACATAATAAATTGCATGCAGAAGAAACAAACTAAACTATCATGACATCATAATGTTTGGGAACCCCATCTTAGTATGCAAATCTTTTTTTGATTGACATACTTTCATTACGGCACCTCAGAATTATTAAAACGGTGTTTTTTGTTCTGTTTCCCAGTGTGCACTGCAATAATGGCTGCGCTATTGTCAGTGCAGGTCAAAGCGTGGCTGACATCATGAGGACGATGGCGGTCATGGGTCACTGCACCTCATGCCCCAAACCTTTTTTTAGCTTGAGTCAGATGGAGGAGCACAAAGAGCTCCTGAAACATGAGGTGAAGGGGGTCTGCAACATGGACAGAGCCCTTCTGTATTACAGCAACTACAGTGAAATCCAGCTCGCTCAGAAGGCCACGGCAGGTGGGAGCAATTCAGGCGGGCCTTCAGCTAAACGAAAAAGACTGTCCAGCATAGATTCCCAAACTGGGCCAAGAAAATGGTCACAGCTCGCCTGGTTCTGTGAGTGCGGCCTACGCTTCACAGAGGAGGATCACGCAAGGAAACACCTCCAAGCCGCCAATCAGATCTTTCACAAATGTGCAGTCTGTGGCAAGCTAACGGGCGAGTTGTCCATAGCGCGCTTGCACATGAGCCGCTTCCACGGTGGTGCTCATTTGTCCAACTTCCTCTTCCACTGCAGACAGTGCAAACTGGATATGCCGAGGATGGAAGACATCATGGCCCATGTTGGCGTAAGCCACACAGGGCACAGCTACTACAAAGAAAGAGAAGACACTGTAGATGATTGCATCTCGTCTAGTATGTCCCCCAAACCGTCCACCAGCGCCCAAAAAGAAACCGCTTCCTCTTGCATCCCGCCTCCCAAAGCTGAGTCTTGGCTTTGTCGGATGTGTGAAGACCTCTTCGAGACTGAGGCGGCGGTGCGGAAACACTGCAGAGATTTGAGCAGCCACAGTTTCCAGAGGTTTGCTTGTGGCCACTGTCCACAGAAGTTTTTCAAGGACTCCACCCTGCGGCGGCATTGCGCCAATGAGCACGGCGGAGACATAGTCCTGCGCTACTTCTGCGGGCTCTGTGATAGCATGCTGTACGACACCGAGGCAGAGTTTCTGGAGCACTACAACAGCCTGCACAGCCAAGATTACTACTGCTTGGAAGCGGCTCCGAACAGTTCCCAGACATCCGCGGAAAACAGCGTTGAGAGTCCAATAGCGAGTACTAGCCCTGAGCAACCTTGTCCTTGCATGGGCTCTGAGAAATCCAAGGTGGAAAGGAAACTGGTGTTCACAAAGTGCATGAAACAGTTGGCCACCGAAAATAAATGCAGTTACTGCTGTCGCCAGTGTGACAAAAACATGTCTGTCTATGCTGAGATGAAGACGCACATCCTCCTGACGCACAAGGCCCAGGGCAATGAGAAGAGTTTTGATGTTCTGTGCACCATTTGCTCACAGAGCCACAAGGATATACCCAGTTTCCATTCACATTACCATAATCATCACTGCCAGGCAAAACCTTGCGCTTCTTCCCAACCCGGTGGTGCAGACGAGAAACTGGCCGCCTCCACCAGCATAATAAATGCAGAGGAGATCTTCCCTCAGAGTAATGGTGAGGTTTCCATTTAGTTATTTCAAGTTGCTGGCTTGTTTTCCCCCTTAATAATGGCTCTGGTTGAATTCTAGATCAAATACTGCTTCAAATTCCAGCAATAAACTAGTAGTACACTACTACACTGGAGTCAAATGTACAAATACTGTACGTGTGTGTGTGTGTGTGTATATATATGAGATTAATGACACACAGGCCAAGAAAAAGGTCATGAAATGCTATAGAAGGGTTAGTATGGGAATGATAAAACTGTATATACATACTCATACGCGCACATAAAAATTAAATACATTCTTTTTTTCAGTGGAGAATTTTCAAGATGTGAAGAAGGACATTATCTCAAGTATTCTGGATGTTAAAAAAGAGCTGACTGTTTCACAAGATGCTGATGGTAGGTTTTCAACTATTGTGGTATTTCGGTAATATTTTGGTTTCAGTTTAGTACTGTGATAATTCAAAGAAATATTACATGGAAATGTAGCACTGAAATGCCTGCCTGTTTATGTCTCTCCTTAGATGTATTTGATCAGGACATAAAAATGGCTTTGGCTTTGAGTGCAGAGGAGGCCAGGAAATCAAAAGAGCTGGATATTGGTAATAATTATTATCTTGACATATATATTTTTTGTAATATTGTAACAAAGGTCTTATATTGCTGCTTTTCTGAACAATGAAGGGGCTGTATTGTATTTTTAAAGTATGTCAGAGCTCATTGAATATATGCTATTCATTCATTAATCAGATGATTATTTTGCCAGCTTTACACGCATGAAGAATATCATTGTAGGTATGTTTCATTTTATGGAGCTTAGGCTCAGTGTAATATTAATGGCAATAGCTGGGATTTTAGGCAGGGTTTTTGAGCACATATGTGATGCAGTGTTTTGGCTGGGTTTTATGTTTTGGGTGTAAGCGCACAGATGCTGAAGTCACTGTAGCATCACAATAGTTTGAGTAATCACTGGCTCAAAGACCCACAAAATTATATATATATATATATATATATATATATAATGTATGTATATAAACAAAGTTGGTTTAAAAGGTTACCTTTTAAAAAATATGAATAATTTAATAAATAATAATTGTTATACATTTGTACATTCATATTTTGCAGAGTTTGAAGAAGCCTTGAAAAGAAGCTTGCAGGAGTTTTGATAAGTGAAGACACAATTTGAGTTTGTTTTTCCCATGTCTTTCATGCACTGGAATGATAAAATGTATTTTTTTTTCTCCGTTCTGTGCTTTTCTTAAGTTTAAATAAAGTAATTGAAACACATCTTGCCTGTCCCTGTCTGAGAAAACTCTTTGTGTTCTGGTTATTGTCTTTTCTGTGATGTCATCTTGGCCCTTGACCCCAGAAATCAATCCCACCCTCCTTTGAAATCTCTGAGGTGAACTCCTCCAATCATGTCTGAAGGAGTGCATTACCAAGGGAAGTTCCAGCCCATGTTTGGAGATGTTACTCAAGACCGCTGGAAACCGCTAGAACGTGGTAGATACGCGCGGAGGTCTGATTCATTTAAACGAATCGGTTCCTTTGAACGATTCATTTAAACAAACATGTTTCATTCACTGAATTTTTGAGTGCTCATACTAGAGTTGTCCAAGAGGGTCATACTGAGTTGTTGCAAAAATATTTAGTTCGATATTATATTAATTATTAATTGAATTGTATACATCGTACGTCATTTTAAAATTAATAACTCGAGTTTCTAAATGTGTGCCATTTGACGCTGTCTTAACCACCAAACGGACTATGCTCTGTGTCAGATAAATTTCTCGCATGTTTGAAAATGATTATGTTGAATATCTGTTAAATGTAACGCACTTTACAGATCGGTGATTTGCAAACGCTGTGCGAATCGACTCGACCAAATCATTCAAAGAGTGAACGATTCATTGGCGGACCGGACATCGCTATATTGCTCGGGTGGTCTGCTCCGTTATATCCTATAGGTCACTGCTCCCGTAAAATCATTAACACGACAAGCAGCAGCTATGGCACAAGCGAAAATTAACGCTAAAATGAACGATGCATCTAAAGGTAAATTCACCCGAACACTTTCGATGGCGGACCGGTCCGGACGGTTACTCGAAAGTCTGGACCAGATTGAGATGAGGTAAAATATTGATTGTTTTATCGATATCCAGGAAGATCCATTAAGTCTAGACCTGACCGCATTTGTTTATCGCCGCAACGGAATACGAAGTTTTTAAAATGATTTAAAGTAGTTTTCATGGTACAAAAAATTCTGTGTAACATGTACATAGTATATATACATAGTTTATTTCACAGTGTTCCTGTGAATGTGTCTGAAGTTTAAACAGTGATTTTGTTTGTTGTTGAGGTCAAACACTTCTTAAATTAAGAATTTTAATGAATTATGTTAGAGTCATGGCTAACAATAAAACCACACCAGAATACATAAGATTACATTGTGAAGGTGGATGTACTTTTTAATTTATTTATTTTTTTTTCAAATTACAGCCAGAACAGTTATTTGCATGTTTTTTTTTTTTTTTTTTGTTGTTGCTGGGTGTTATTCACAGCCTTGTTATTCATAATTGACTTTGTCAGCAAGTTTTCAGGGCTTTGTCTGGTATCAAATGATCTCAGTAAATCTCTCTCAGGGTGGAGGCTCTTCGTGAGGAAGCCACTGCTATGGAGCAGGAGAGAGAGTGCTTAATCGAGATGATCCAGTCCATAAAAAACAGCCAGGAGATGAGGAGCGTTTGTGACGGTACGCCTTCTGTGCTGCGTGACGTCCATTAGTGGCCTCTAATGGGTAACACATAAACATCATTTCAATCTTTATTTCAGGGGAAAGGGAAGAGCTCTCTCTTACCGCGTCTAGACTCCTGGGCAGGACATTAACGGTGAGCATTTCCGTGGATACGATCCGAAACGGCCAGCAGGAAGAGGCCTTGAAGAAAGCCACGGCCATTATCGATGAGATCGCTGGTAAAGTGTTGGAGGACATGGAGGGGGCCAGAAAGCGCCTGCAGGCCCTTCACGCCGCGTGTGTGACCGAAGCGCCTCCGGTGCCGCTGGACCAGAAGTTTCAGAGCGTGGTGATCAGCTGCGCTCTGGAGGACCAGAAGAAGATCAAGAGGCGCCTCGAGACCCTCATCAGGAACATGGACAATGCAGAGAAAACCATCAAAATTATGGATAACCAGAAAGTTGATCATTCCAGTCTTACCAATGGCAAATAGAGGTTGAGGGGACTGATGAGCGCCAAACGTGCCTTTCCCTGATAGCTCACGTACATCACAGAGACGTCTGCATTCAATGTATTTGTAGTGCATGCTCATCTGAAACACATCTATGGGACTATTATGATTTGTCAAATAGATGTTTATAAGCTGTCTTTAAGATGTTGAGAATGTATGCAGACGTCTGTTAAAAGACAGCATACGCACGTCTGCAAGACATCTGATCTGGAAAACATCTGCTGCGTACAAACATCTGACAGACGTCTGTTTTGCATACATTCTAAATCATAAACATCTTAAAGACATCTATTTGACTGTATTACAGGTCAAAAAAAGTAAATGCAGCCATCAAATAGACGTTTCTGTAATGTACACGTGCCATCAGGGACACAACTGATGAATGTCATCTGAATAAATTAGTTTTGCATTGATGTATGGATTGTTAGGACAATATTTGGCTGAGTATCTGAGGGTGCAAAAAAAATCTAAATACTGAGAAAATCACCTTTAAAGTTGTTCAGATGAAGTCCTTATCAAAAAAAAAATAACGTTTTGATGTAATTACAGTAAACAATGATGTTTAGTTAATATCCTAATGATTTTTGGCATAAAGAAACAATCGATAATACAGTGTATTTTTGGCTATTGCTACAAATATACCCATGCTATGTAGGTTTTGTGGTCCAGGGTCACGCAAAGATTTGCAGGTTTTATTACCACTAATGGCATCTTGGTCTTATGCATATTTAGCTTTTACTTTTAAGCTTTTCACTTACAAAGAAAATACATTAACCTTTAAATTCTATTGACCACTGACATCTTTTGTTGTGTTTTTGAGTTATTAGCTGCTATGAAACAATGCAAAACCACTGTAATTCTGCTGGGATCTACTAGCATTCCCGCTGGGAGCCCCATGAATATGATTTTCCTGGCTTGTGATTGTTTATTTTTAGCGCAGCTGCACATGGTTTTCTCGCTTGCTCTGTACATTCTAATGAGAGCGCTTGGCTCTAAGCATGCTGGGAATTTCACATTCAGCCGGCAGGTTCATCTTTACAGTGACGATCACAGGAGAAAACACACACACACAATGCCTTTAATGATACTTGAGTTTAGATTTCTTATCACTTTTTTAATGGCTCTTAAAATGAGCAATAACACATTTAGCCAGGGTTTACACATTAGAGAGAGAGAGGGTAGGCCGTTTCTGTCTGATTAATTATTTTAAAGCCAGTAATAAGTGCAAAATGATGTGTTTTCAACACAGTCTATGAATTATTCATTTCAAGTTTATAAGCGTATAAGCCAATTCATAATTTAATTCAAAAGTACAGTTACAGTGATTGTGACAATGAAGGGCTTTACTTTTTACTTTTGTAAAACAGTCACAAAAGTTAAAATCGTAAAAAAAAAAAAAAATATATATATATATATATAATAATGTTTGTAGGCTGTTTACGTCTTTGTCTTCCAACCAGAATTTAAAGTCAGAAATATCCAAAATCACAGTCTATCCTATTAAAAAATACATTCACTTAAATGTATTTGAAAAACGTTTATTTCATGCTGAGTATATTACATGTTCATATTTATGTACTAAATAAAACATCCTGCAATTGTGTTTTTAGTGTACTAACTGGAAGTACTTAGTGTGCTAAATTGGATGCACTAATGTTGTATGTATTGTGCAGAGGTATTATAGTGTTTTTAATGGTACTGAAGTGAAACTATTGCAAAGACACTTTAAATGTTTTGAATTTAAAGACTGATATTATTCAAATATCATCCAATCCTCATCCCAAATATCATTTTATTACGAAATGTGCATGTAGTACACCAAATAAAGTGTAATTGTAATTTTTATAGCAGTAGTTCTCGAGTTATCTCTTGCTAAACAGATGTAAACTACACTTAGTTTGAAATAAATGTATTTAAAATATTTATTTTTTACAAGGGTAGGTTTCTTCGGCACTGTGGATAGTTGTGTGTGGTATTTGAAATATTCACCACATTGTTTTGCAATCATGCACGTATAAGCTTATAACTGAATGATAAAAAGGTACAATGAAAAACTTTTGACCCGAGGAGTCGTGTGGTGAACAGGTGAGACATCAGTCACTGAATGATCCCACCAGACCTTTAATCATACAGTCAAAAACAAACAAATCACTTCAAAATGACACTAAAAAAATATGCAGGTAGTAACAGGTGCTGCTGGCATGTTCTCAACGTCTACTAGAAAGTCATGAAAAAAAGAAACGAAGCAGTTCTTGCATTAGAAACTGTATATTTAAGATAACCGAGCAATAACATGACCAGGAATGATATCAGATAAATAAAGTGCCTTGTAGTGTCGCCATCATCATTTCACTGCAGCAAAAACCAACATTCATCACATCGAGCCAGTTAACATAAGCTGTAAACATGAAGGCCGTCGTGGCGAAGTACCATGATTGCACATTCAAACATAAACGCGAGGCATGCGATTCATGAATAAATACAATCAATCAAGAGTTAAGCCACGTGAAACGAGACACATCTCATCTCTTTAGATCTGAAACAGCCTCCGATCCATTCAAATACAAAACTCAGAGAGGGAATGCTGGGTTTACGGACCCTAATTGAGTAAAACATCTAGTGTGTCGATTTCCAGGAGCATCAGCCGTGACTCGTGCGTTTCTAATGGCTTTAGTGGTTAAGGCTCTGGGACTTTGGGAGGCTAGTTTTCAGCTTAGATCCTCTAGAAACGTTCAGTGGTGGATTCCTGTAAATATATAAAGCCAGATACTGTGCTGAAGGTCCAGTTTAGATGAAACAAGAGACATCTCTAGAGTGAATTTGATATATTGACTGGACGTGCTTGGGTATTTACTATCTAACGGATTCCAGTCATTCACATATAACAGACGTCATGTAGACGCAGAACTTCAAGCTGAGTGTTTAACTTTTCACGAATGCAAAAATATGTACGCAACATAATAATTGGTGTACATGTGAATGCGAAGCAGCGAGAAGGGCTGGGCGATATCCTGAATGTTCACTGTACATTTATGATGACGAGAGCGTTATGAAAGAGTTGTTATAACGGCATTAGAGCTGCTAAATTGAAAAACAGAAAAAGTTTGAAGATACTATTTATTTAAAAAAAAAAAAGATCCTGTGCCTTTAAGGGTTAAAATGCTTTGTGTGTAAATAAGTATTATTGTTTATTGCTGATGTGTATGAATTCAAATTCTTACACAGTTGTCTAAACATGCCTTGATTTTGAACATTTTGATGCTACAACAGCACTTTGGTTAGGATGACCGTTTTATGCCATTTCAAAGTCATCTTCATAAAGACTTAATTAATATCAAGTAGTTTCTAGTAGCAGTATCGCCCAGCCCTAGCAGGAAGTGTTCACTGTAATATCTGGCGGTGTGGCCAGTTGTCATCAATCAAATAAAAAATAAAACAAAAATCAACCTTTCTTTATCCTGAAAGAATACCTTTCTCTATAATCCCATCTCTAGTTTGGTTTAGTGTTACGACAGAGCTTCAGAAGAGGATGCAGACGCATATCAGTGATGCTGATCATCGGAAATATTTAAAAATCGGACTCGTTTAACCGTTAACTAACCACTATTTACATTTCTTACAAGTACATAGAGTTTAGAAACATTTTGGCACTGTGTTAAATGTTATGAATTTAAATTTATGAACATTACTTTACTAGAGTTTTCATACAAAAATACCTATAAGAACATACGGATCAAAACCTGTGACGACGTTCATATTAGAAACAGCAAATGAGCATAAGTTTTAAGGGTAGATTGTGATAGCAAATGATGCGTCTCCATCAATACAAACATATTGCACTAACGATGAACAGTCCAAATGCACAAATGGTGTGTTACAAATCTTATTGTTGTAAGTACTCTTGTTAGAGGAAATTACCCTGCTCTGTACCACATGGAATAACTTACTAAATATTTGACTGTGAGAAAATATATTCGCTTTTCATTCAAATTTTGAGCCACAATCATTGTTAAAATGTGAGGAAGGGCAGTGTCCAAAAGATTTAGGCCTACTTGTCAATACAAAAATATCTCAACAGATCTCCAATTTCCTGTTTTGTGATTCTGTGTGATGCCGCTAAAGGCAGAAACGCTAGTGTTGTAAGCAGTGTCCGCCAGCAGAGGGCGCCAGCAGCCTGCAGGGGCCCATGACAAGATGACACACACACACATTATAACAGATCTGCTCTGGATAACACACCTTCAGAGCAGACGCGGGGCTTTTCTTCAACTATAATTAGCGCTAATGAGGCCTCGCATCAACCGGCGGCTCGTCAATTCTCTGCCAGGGATACCGCAAATCAGAGCAGTCTGCAGCTACCGAAGGGGTTTTTTGTTTTCTTGGTCCTCTGCTTGTTGGGTCGCAGGTTTATGATCTCACGGCCGTTCAGATCGCCGGCGGTCTGGTTGGGATGACCGCCGCCGGTGGTGTTGAAGACGCCTGGAAACAGGAAGAAACGTGTCAGGAGAATCTAAAAAAGTCATAGTAAAGCTAGATTGAAATAAACACAGGCAGTGTTCAATAAATAAATAAATACAGTATGTGTCTGTGATGTCATTAATCAAATAGCATCACTGCTGAGAAAAGGAGAAAAATCCATAACGGTGCCTGTCTGGAAACTTTCAGAAACCCTCTCAGATACCGAAAGCACTTTTTGTTTATTGCAATGTGCTTCTTTGTTCCCCTTTATATAAGATTCAAGCTACATTTACTTACTGATCATTCTTGACATACAAATATTTATCATTTATAATTACTTTAAAAAGCATCTCACTTAGGGTAATTTAACCCTCTATGGTACGCATTATATTCGAACCATGAAATATTTATTCAAATAAGTTTTTATTACATGAAACAAATATACAAATCCAAGAGATTTCTGAAAAAAAGGACCCATCTTTATTTCTATCAAACCCTGTTATACACACACACACACGTTACACTGTAAAAACTCACTATGTAAAAATGCTAGAGTAAAAACCTGTTAAATTGTTGATGGTGAGTTCCCCTACTATATACACTGAAAAACTGTATTGACATTAATATACAATTAAAACATTAATTATACAAAAAAGAATGCATCATTTACAGTGAATAACTGTAAAATGACATTCCCAGAATTCCCTGCGCTACACTTCAAATGTCATGATTTTGTTGTTGTTTAAATAATATAACAATAATTTAACATATAATATAATATAACAATCAACTCCATACCATAGAGAGTTAATAAAAACAAACAATTGAATAAAACCCATACCTATTTTATTGCTGGATGTGTGAACGACCTCGGTCTCCTCTGCTGACTGCTGCTTGAGTCGCTGCAGATATTTGTCAGCTAGATACTTAAAAACTACATAACATAACAACAATTGATTATTTTGCAGCTCAGCACAAATCAGCTTCATGCACTGAAATGCTTCAGCACACACCTTCATTGACGTTGAGATCTGCTTTCACCGATGTCCGATAAAATCGTAACTTCAGCTTCTTAGCGAGACCTTCAGCCTCTTCACTAATGCAACGACACAGATGGATGCGTTAAACCATAAGACTTCCAGAATGAAAATGTCCTGATAATTGACTTAGCCCGTGTCATCCAAGACGTTCAGCTCTTTTTCATCAGTAACAAGGAAATTACGGGGGTTTTTTTTTAGGAAAACATGCCAGGATTCCAGGATATAGTGGACTTCAATGGTGGCTAATGATTTCGAGGTCAAACATGTTTGAACGCAGCTTCGAAAAGCTCAACATGATCCCAGCCGAGGAATAAGGGTCTAATCTAGCAAAACCATCTGTTATTTTCTAAAAAACCAAATTAGATGTTATAGACTTTTTAACCACAAATGCTCAGCTAGCATTAGCTCGGTGATGCACATGCGTGCCTTTATCAGATGATGTTGCTAATCAGATTTCCCAAGAAAATAAAGGATTGTTTGGCTAAATGAGACCCTTATTCCTCAGATAGGATCATGTAGAGCTTTTTGAAGCTGCAGGTTTGACCATGAAATCTTTAGCCACCATTAAATTCTAGTAATAAAGACATGACCCAGGCATGTGACTGGCTAAGGACAAAAAAGTAGGAAAATATACAAACACAAACCGATGTGGCCCTGTTGCTCGGGGACGGCGATTGTGGTTCCATCCCGGGTTACCATGGTGACGGCTGTGAGATGCCCCCAACCCCCCCCCCCCCCCCTTTTTTTTTTATTTTTTTTAAAGATCTGCATGATTCACATAGGTCACATTTTCAGGTCGGAAAATCCGGAATTCCGGATTAATCAAGAAAAATCACATCCCTGATGAACATCTGGGATGGTATGAAGGCGAGTAAACTATCAGGACAATCACTTCGGCCTGTACAGTTGCTGATACTGTGCATGAACAATTCTTACTTTTTGATGACCGTGTCGTCCAGCAGATCGATTTTGTTCTGCACCAGGACGGTGGGTATGTCCCCGACCTCCATCTCCACTTTCTCCCTCCAGCTGCTGATGGCCTCAAAGGAGTCTCTGTCGGTGGTGGAGAAGACCAGCACACAGGCCTGAGCTCCTGCAGGACCAAACACTCGTCACAAACCCGCTCAAGCTCTTAGCCAAACACACTTCCACAGCTCTTCTGGCGGTCTCACCTCTGTAATAGGCCTTGGTGATGGCATCAAACTCCTCTTGTCCCGCCGTGTCCCACAGCATCAGCCTGACGTCCTCCCCATTAACTCTGAAACACACGCAAACACATGCAAAACTGATATTCGCTACCGTAAAAAAGTTTGGAATCAGAATGATTTTTTTTTTAAAGGAGATTCTTCTGCTCATCAAGGCTGCATTTATTTGATCCAAAATATAGGGTCAAAATTATATTGTAAAATATTATAATGATGTAAAATAACATTTTTCTATTTGAATATACATTAAAATCTCATTTATTCCTGTGATGCAAAGCTGAATATTCAGCATCATTACTACAGTTCTAATATTATCAGTGCTGGATTTTGCGGATTAATATTTTTTTGAACCCGTGTAAAAATTATCTTCTGGATACTTTGATGAAATGTAAAAAAAAAAAACAAAAAAAAAAACTTTTTTTTGTAAAAAGTTGAGGGTACATTTTAATTCTTGTTTTTTCCCCCCCCGAAATTAAAACTTTTATTCAGCTAGGATATTTTAATACGATAAGAAGTATTCATATTGTTAGGAAAGACTTATATTTTGAATAAATGCTGTTCTTTTTTACTTTTTACTCACCAAAGAACCCTGAAATACATTTTTCCAAAAAACAAACAAAAAAAAAACTATTAAATCAGCATATCAGAAGATTATGTGACACTTTAGACTGGAGTAATGGCTGATGGAAATTCAGCTTTGCATCACAGAAATAAATTAGATTTTAAAGTATAGTAAAATAGAAAAAAAAAATTTTACTTCGTAATATTTTACAATATTACTATTTTTTTCAGTATTTTTGATCAAATACATGCAGCCTTCAAGAAATTCCTTTTAAAAAACATTATGATCCCAAACGTTTGAATGGTAGTGTATCTAATAGACTGTTGAAATACAACAATTTCATGAAATATTTGGGTGAATCTGAAATAAAAACTGTTCATCTGCTGGGGCCACCTGACAGCTCATTCAGGCTTACAGCTGCAGTCCACATCTGCTTTCATTCTCAGTTTGACTAAACACTGAAACAGGGTGAAGCCGCTGACAGCTCATTTCTTCCGCTTTTTTATTTTAAGTGTACAAACAGTAAACCACACAGATTTTCTCAGGCCTTTACTGCCGATAACACGTCCGGCGATATATTGGAAAGATTGATCCAGGAACCACTGCTGAAACAGCAAGAGGATCTTCTTTACCAAGGGGTTGCCTGATCCTCACCACATGCGTTCTGTCAGACTCTGTATTTAAATGCAAACAGGAAGTTTGCTTGTTCTAAAGGGTTTTTTTGTTTTGTCATACATGACTGGACAAGCCTGAGCCATATTTACTGGCATTTATTTCTGTTTAAATTGTGAATGATTCAGGCTTGGTCTGTATGTAGAGCAAAACTGTGCAGTCAGCGTGGGGCAGGAAATGATTACACGTAATCTGCAATATGTAACCAGCTTCCAAAAATTAAGTTCTTGTAATTATAGTATATTATATTTCATAATCAGATTACAGTTACTTTTTTATATGGATTATATATTGTTCTGGACAAAAACATTTCAAATCTGGGAGTTTCTGGGTGTGCCTTTGTGTTTCCATGTTTATTAATGTTTGTTCATGCAGTGAACATTCCCTTCTTTTCTATATATATATATATATAAATTAACTTTTTTATCAACTCACTGCAGTTCTTACATTAAGCCGAGTTTAGGAAACCCTGGTGTAATGCTGATATAAAAAAATGAAATATCTTTCTCTTTGCTTTTATTTCACCAATATGGTAAGCTTAATGGTAAGTTTAAAACAAGTTAGATATATATCACCCAAAAATGAGTGCATGTATGTATATATTTTTTCCCCTGTATTTTACTGGTTTAAAGTCATGCAGCCCCCTTTTTTTCTCATGGCCCACATCTAATTTTGGTTATATGCATGTTTACAGAAACAAACTCTATGGCAGCATTCTGAGTTTCAGATCGCACTATTCATAACTAAGGAATAATGAGTTTTACACCACAAATAACTCAAATCTGCTCCTCATCTTGTCTTAATGTCAATAATACAAACCATTCTGGTCGACTAAATCTACTGCACTATGAACAGAATATCAAAATCTATAGAGGCCGTCCATTACTAGCACAGACATTGCGTCAGATTTAACAAGTGGCTCCAACATTATTAGATTGTCCTGACGGCGCCCTGCTGCACTCCATTACGCAGTGATAAATGTGCTGTCAGAAGAGTTTAACAACCGCAATTTAGTCTGGTCTGCCAATTGTCCAATCAAATCAAAGAGGGCGGGGTTTACTGTAAACGGAGACAAATTCTGGACACAAAATGTTTAACGGTGAAAGAGTGAAAAGTAATATTTAATATTTGACTACTGTTACACAACAGAAATGCTAAATAACGCATAGTACTTGATGTAATTCATAACTAAACGTGATGCAACAACAACAAATAATGGAGCCAATTTTGTGTATTATGCGTAAACTAAGATAAGCACTGAATGTGAGCATGTTTTAAAATAAAAAGTAGTATTTTTTAAATAGTTCAAATGTATTTTTTCAATATAATCCCTTTAAATTTGGCAATTATTTAATTCTTATTATAATTATTCAATCATTGATTGACAGCCAGAAATAATATTATTAATAAAAATAATAATATAATTTGTAAATCTGTAAAAGGAAGGTCAAAGTGCATGCACTGCATTGTGGGATACATAACATAACCCATGTGGTGTACTCTGCTTCGATATGAAAGATCTTCACGTGCAAATTGTGTTGTGTGTTTATGTTTATATTTAATTATAATCATTTATTTACCTAATAATTTTGTAATCATTAGTTATTCACGTGATTTATTATTTGATAATTCTTTATTATTTATCATTTTTTGTTATATGATTATTTATATAATTTCTCATTATATTTTATTCAGTATTTTTATTGTTCATTTATTAATTTATTATGCTTCTATATTTTATATTTCTTATCTTTTTTTTTTTTTTTTTGTTCAATCTAATGCTTCTGGGGTTTCATGAGCTGCTCTTTTCTGTCTGAACAGAGACAGATCAGGGGAAGAGTTTCTGGAAGCCCAAGGTTTATAAGATGTTTCTGTGAAGCAGTTTTGGTCTAACAGTACGCTGAATTTGTGCTGGTCAGACGAAGCGTGAACATTGAGACACACACAACTAAGACTCTTCAATAAAGTTATTTTTTTACCATCATCACTTCGTCTCCTGCTTCTGCTCTTCTCTGGCTTTCCTCTGTCAATGTCTTGACTGACAGAAGACTGTTAACTCTGCAGGTTTGACCATGAATGCTCTGCTCTGCTGACTAGTTGTCCTGGTACTGGACTAACTGAAATCTTCTGGTGGATCTGGCATCCGGGGGTGGACCCTAAATATTATCTGGCGTGGAGACCTGAGCTATCATATACTACACAATGCAGTAGATTGTTCTAGTATCTAGTATTATTAATGACAGAATGCTATCCCAAACATCATTGTGGATTATTTGTTTTTCTAAAGAAATGGTTTTCTTCATTCAGGTAAAGGAGGCAAAAAAGGCAATCTAATGCAGCCAGCTTTAATGACTGGCGAAACCAAAGAGCGCAGACAAAAGAAAACCCATTAAAACAGCATTTCCGAGCGACCTGACTAAAGCGTACAAGCATGCTTACATGATCTGTCTTTCCAGAAAGTCAACCCCGATGGTCTTTTTGTAGTCCTTGGTGAAGATGCCCTTGCAGTATCGCTGGATCATACTGGACTTCCCGACTGCTCCGTTCCCCACCACCACCACCTTGATGGCCACCTCCATGTCCTCCTCCAGCATGGCTGCGATGTGCCTGCGCTTTCACCTCACTTAGTGCTGCTCTAGGATCCTCTCAACTCTAGCCTGCTTTAGGAAACAGTAGACAATCACACATCAGCACATCTTCACCAGCTTTGCTGGCAGGATGCAAAAACATGGATCCTGGATTATAGACACGAGCTTTAGTGTTTGGGTCTATTTCTATTAGATCAGAGCCTGCGGTGGCTCTTCATGATGGTCAGTTTATATTTTTTGAAGATTTTTTTCATTGTAACTTTTCGTTTTTACTGTAATGCATCTAAAGTTTGAATTTTAAAAGTCTTTGACTTATTCTAAACGAGTTATATAACCCGAAGATGCATCCTTTCAGTCATCTTACATTGAAGGAAGTACAACAATATTAAATATTATTGTTTTAGTAATGGGAATTCGGGAGAATGTGTTTAACTGTCATGCAATGAAATTCACAGGGAAACAAAAAAAATAATATTTTTTTTTTTATAAGCAAGACTTTCTTTTGGTTTTGGGGTGAAATCCAAGCAGAGATGCCCTCTGAATAGCCTGGTTGCAAATCAACAATGCATCCAACACTTCTAACAAATTTGCCAGAGCAACTGCTGCTATTCACAGTTACGAACAGGAAAACAACAGTGTTAATCTGGCCAAATTCACTTATGAAACAGATTCAATTTGAGCTGTAAAGCAGCTCTACATCAGATAATAGCGCCATTATGCAGTTCAATAACAGAGCGAATGCTGCAAACGTCACGTCGCTCAGCTCAGTGTTTGATTCGGTTCAGTTCATCTCAGTTTCGAGCAGCTCTACACAAGACGACAGTTTTGTTTGTGGCAGGAGCCGTGAATGTGAACGGCACAAATGCAATCCAAGAATGCTGGATAGATAGCAGCGCGACAGTAGCGCTTACATATTAGGTTACATTACTGAGGCCTCCCGCGTCTCTGCTGGGTAACTAAATACAGCAGCCAACCTGAGACAACAATAACAGGCAGAATCTCCACAGGATCAGCTTTAATAAACTCACTAAAAAACAACATGGCCTTGTATGGCTAGAATTAGATTCAAACTCACATCAGATCTTTTCAGTTATGCTCTTAATAAATCCTTTGCATTAATACTTTTTAAATCATAACTATTTTAATCATTTAACATTTTATACTGGACTTTAATATGACTATAAAAACCAAACTATATAAACCAAATGCTTTTTTTTTTAGCTAAAAACATTTCACTGACTAGATTAGATTTCCTTCATTCTGTTTGTCTCTGCTTTTAGGAACAAAAGCCAGATCATAGTGTTGGTTCTTGACAGGTGTTTATGAGGTCTGGCTGTCTGAAGGACTCACTGCCATGGCACTGAGTTCCTCGTAACCAAGGAAGTCTGTGTGTTATACAGTCTCGAAGTAGAGCTATATACGGCACCTGGACAGAAAATACACTGGGATCCCTACAAGACAAATGTGCAAAACTCTATCTGAACACCCAAACTTCAAACAAACCCATCTGCCTGTTTAAAACAGCTGTTTGTGGTCAAATTACACACGTCACACTGGATTCCATGTGTTGCAGTCTTCTATACTTTGCTTATAAAAAAAAAGGTTATACTTTATTTTAAGTTCTCCTTGTTACAGTGTAATTATACATTTAAATGCTGAGTAATAATGCCATATCTACATGTAATTACTACACGGTTAGGGTTAAGATTAGGCTATGTTTTTAATGTTATTAGATGCTACTACAAATAAAGGGACCACCATATTTTTAAAGGTAATTCAATCCAATTTCTTGTAAGATAAATAGCTATAAAATTAACTTTAAAATTAACTTGCATAAAGTTGGGGTTTTGTTTAGGGTTAGTTGGTGGTAATGGTTTTTACAGCAGATGTAACGTGTAACTAGGACGCTGTAAAAGTGTTACCAGAACAATACTGTGATATTAGTTATTTATCGGAGAGTAAGAGTACACACAGACGTGATTGCCACGATATTTGGATGAATCTTCGTATAATACCTTGACACTGAAAGAGTTGTTAGCAATCTCGTCGCGGTGTCTCACCTGCATTCGTGTGTTACCAGGTTACATTGTTTCCTCTTTGAAGATCCGAATCGGAATAATGACGAGCGCGGACTGTCCAGAGGATCCGAACACACAGCTCTGGTGATTTATCAGTCCAAACACATATGCTGAATGTAAATATAAGCCAGCAGCCGCTGTGCGGACCGAGCTTTGTTTTGCGTTTGCACAGTTTATCAAAGGAGTGGCCTCCTCCTCCTCCTCTTTTCCTGCTCTCCCTCTCTTTCCGCGGGTCTCTTACACAGACTAACAATCCCGCGTGGATACTCCGGAGTCAAGCGGGGTTTGAAGACGCAGATGCCCGCAGATAGAGCAGCGTCTTGACTCGCTTTGGGTAATTCGCGAGAATCGCGACTGTACGTCTGATCCGCGGAGCGCCGGGGCCGCGGCACTGAAGCGCGGAGACCACCAAACACCAAACACCTTTTCAAAATAAAAGCCTGCCTTCACTTCTAGGAACTTCAGATCAGTCGGCACAAAAGAGCTGTTCATGTAGGAAAATATTGCATGGGTTTCAAATGGCATATATGTATATGCTGGGCGGTTCAGCGTCAATGATTGAAAAACCAAAGAAATTAGCAGCACACTTTGATACCTCAATGGCTTCAGATGTGACGATGCCTCTTCCAACTAGATTGTGTCGCAGGCTCTCAGTCGCAGCTATGCATTTTTAACAGTTTTATTACAATGTTAATCAGAATCAGAAAGAGCTTTATTGCCAAGTTGGTTTGCACATACAAGGAATTTGTTTTGGTGTCACAGCTTCCAGTACACAGAGATAACAACATCACAAAGAGGAATAAAATAAAAATCAAAAACACAATAATACATTTAAATAAATAAACTGTGAATTGTATGTACATATTGTATGTGCTATTTAAGGAAGTAGAATCATCAAAATGATAAAATCGCATTTTTAGGGAGACACATGCGTGAAAACCAGTCACAAGGGTCTGAGATTTATACATTATCTAAATAAATAAGCTTTCCATTGATGTATGGTACTGTATGTTAGGACAATATTTGGATGAAATACAACTATTTGAAAATCTGGAATTTAAGGGTAAAAAAAAAAACTAAATTTTGAGAAAATCGCCTTTAAAGTTGTCTGTAGGAAGTGCTTTACAATGTATATTACAAATCCAAAATTTCGTTTTAATATATTTAAGGTAGAACATTTTTAAAAAGTACCTTGATGAAACATTATCTTTACTTAATATACTAATGACTTTTGGCATAAAAGAAAAAAATATTTTAGCCCATTCAGTTTAGTTTTGCCTATTGCTACAACTATGTTACTTTTGGCTAGTTTTGTGTTCAGGATCACAGATATGATAGTCTTACAGTCAGTGCAGCACAGAACAATGCAATACGAGGAACAACCAACTATATGCTCAATTTGTTGTCTAAAATCAGATACAACTGTTTGATACTTGAATGTTTTTTTTTTTTTTTTGGAGAAAGTTCAAACAAGCTACTTGTTACATGTTGTTGAAATTTCTATTAGCTTAAGCATATTGTTATGATATTCAGCTGAAGTTCCCTCAAGCTCCACCAGAGGGCACTCCAGCCACTACACAGGATTTCACCCACGGACTTCATTTCCCATTTTGCTTCACTGCCGGACTAATCACACACACCCGGACTAATCATACGAATCATATTAGATTCTCCGGAGGTTCTACCGGTGGCTGCACAACCCCCGAGGTGTTGACAGTTCCCACAAGGTTGCTGGAGGGTCCGCTGGTGGCTGCACCATCACCAGACAGGTCGGTTCCCACTTTAGATTCTCTGGAGATTCCACCAGCGGCTGCACAACCCCCTCGACTGACTGTGCCTGTCAGGGGAGTCGTTACAGAGACCCGTTCCAGAAATTCCGTTCTCAAGTCACGGCCAGGAGAGCCGCTCATAAGTCCCGTTCCCAAGTCACGGCCAGGAGAGACGTTCATGAGTCCCGTTCCTGAGTCTTGGCCTGGAGTCCTGAGAATCCAGTCTGCCAGTCATGGCCAGGAGTGCCGTCCCTGAGGTCTGTTCCTGAGTCATGGCCAGAAGTGCCATTCCCAAGTCTTGAGAATCCAGTCTGCCAGTCACAGCCAGGAGTGCCCTTCCCTAACCCTGAGAATCCAGTCTGCCAGCCAAGGCCAGGAGTGCCATTTCCTAGCCTTGAGAATTCAGTCCGCCAGTCACGGCCAGGAGTGCCATTCCCTAGTCCCGAGAATCCAGTCTGCCAGCCAAGGCCAGGAGTGCCATTTCCTAGCCATGAGAATTCAGTCCGCCAGTCATGGCCAGGAGTGCCATTTCCTAGCCTTGAGAATTCAGTCCGCCAGTCACGGCCAGGAGTGCCATTTCCTAGTCCCGAGAATCCAGTCTGCCAGTCACGGCCAGGAGTGCCATTTCCTAGCCATGAGAATTCAGTCCGCCAGTCATGGCCAGGAGTGCCATTTCCTAGCCTTGAG